>DWNY01000151.1:0-20065 GCA_018250635.1 Telegonus apastus | reverse complement strand
GCCAGAAAAATATCTGAATGATGAATTTAGATTTCTGTTCTGGGTCTGGGTGTTTGTGTATTAGTGTTTGTGTGTTTCCATACACCCATGACACAGGAGAAAATCCTACTGTGGGGCTATGAGTGTAGAAATACAGCGTTAATTGTAATGCTATACAATAGGATCCGTCCATTTGTCTAGCGGTGGTTGGACCCTTTGTTGTTCGACTCCGGCGGCACCACCGCCACATCTATTCCTGCCTAATAATAGCATTGTTAAGCGCTGCTGTGTTCTGGTTTGAAGGGTGTGGAAAGGGAGACATACTTAGCCGAGGCGTTCCAACTGAACCGTCAGGGGTAGCAACGCATCTGCGGTCGACCTTAGGTAGGACTTTGATTTTATCTGGAGTTGATTACAGATTTCCACGGGCGGCAGAGGCCACTTACCTCAGATGGGCTACATGCTCGTTTGCTACATCCAAAATGTAAAAAAAAGTAATTTTCAGATTTAGCCAAAATATTTAGAGTACATCCATAATTGAATACGAAACATCAACGCAATGTAAGCGGATATAAGGCACAAGAGGCTATACGCTTCCCAATAGTTCATAAATTGATTAATTTATCAACAGCACGTGTTCAAATGAGGAGAGGACTGCTAATTGTTTCATAATGAGTGCATCGATTTCAGCTATTTCTGCACATTAAAAGCGCTCCACGCAAATGTAATTAGCACTTGACATGATCCCAACTCAGATGCAACATCAATTGACTATTTAATGACAATTGAACAAATCCAACATATTCACTGTGTTCACGAGAAAAGAGGGCCTTTGAAAATTAGCCATCCAATCGGGGGATCCGAGGTATAAATGCCAAATACCTTTGATTTTTAAAGATATGTGCGTATTGAAAAATTAACACTTATCGTGCCTACAGTCTTGAGAATTATTTAAAAATGTCAAAGTTTACTACTGTACCTGAAGTCTATTAATAACAACAATTAAATCAATAATAAATATTACATCGGATGTATGGAAACTATAAGTTCACGAAGAAAAATACCTTTCTACCAGTGATGTGCGTAGTAGAGTAGCTTGAAAGTTTTTTCAATCAAAATCAAGCAATCCTATTGGTCGAATTACCTATTAATGCCTAACTTATCTAAACTGAGGAGCCCTGGAGGTGATAACAACGTAACGTTATCACTTGTTACGCATCTTGTTACGATGTTATGATCGATTTCATATTTAATATTTATTTTTAAAAGTTCAATTTGCAGTTTTTTTTTATAATTCGATCGCACGTAAGGAAATTTGTCAGTTTGTCAGTGAATTGTCATGCTCTATTGTGATAGTATCAGTTCGAACGTTTTTAGACGTCACTCCGAAGTTTTTACGTCTTTATGTAGTCCCACTTAAACGAATTCACATTTACCGAGGGGATTGGAATCATCACTTAAATGAAGCTAAGAAAGAATCGAAAATCGTTCCCAAAAAGGGTAAGGGAAAGAAAACTTATTTTTATACTACAGTAAATATTACACATCGCCATTTTCAACTTATTAATAAATTACACAATATTGTATGCCAATTAAATTGTGTCGCATCTGGGTTAAACTTAAACTGAATATCATACGGCAGAGGCTACTTAAAATAGCGTACATCTATGTGTCTACCCTAAATAGACAAATGTGTGCCATTGAAAATGGGGCAATACCTATTTCAGTGCTTCTGAAAATCAATATAAGTGTGAGTTTCACAAAATTGACGCAAAACTTAAAAATTAAGTAAATTTTAGATTCTTCTACTGATAATTGACATCGAAGTGTAATGAAACGCGCGTGTGTGTAAAGCGTGTATATAATATGTTTCTACACTTATATACCTCATATTTGACATTTAATATGCTATTGAAGCAATTGCTTCGTATATATGAATCTTCGTATTTCTTAACAGTAAATTTGACATGAATAAATCCGTAGTATATGTATTATTAGATTTATTTTGATTCAATCGTGAAATACACAGATAACGTGCATCCAACAACGGGGGACACCAGTGCCCAGGAGGTCCGCAGAAAGATTATAACAATCCACATATCATATCGATAATATGTCGATTGCTTAAATTATCGACTTTTCTTAAAGATGCATTTTTTGCGTGTACATACACGTATAGTTTCCTGCGCCACTTCGTCTCCATATGGAATATACTTCCGGAGCGGGGATTGATTTTGCCGATCAAAAACATATTTTTATGAGTTAGTATTGATTTTTTTAATTAAAGTAAGACTTGATACTACGTAGTACTATAAATAAACGAACTCCATAAAACACGTCTTTCATTCGTAGAGATATTATAATAGTAGAGCAGGGGAGCAAGCCTAATGTGTCCAACGAAAAGAAAGAGAGGGCAAATGAGGATACTTACCTGCCTCTCTTTTTCGCATGTGCGATTAAACAAAGATAAGTAAGTGAAGGTGGTAGAACCCTTTTTGGTTCGATTCCGGCGACCACCGTCACATCTATTTCTGCCTAATAACAGCAGTATTACGCGCTACTGTGTTCTGGTTTGAAGGTCTAGTTTTATCTGGGGTTGATTACAGATGTCCATGGGCGGCAGTGGCCACTTACCGTCAGGTGGGCGCATGCTCGTTTGCTACTTCCAAAACATTAAAAAAAGAAAAAAAAGTAAGGTGTTCCTCATCTTCCCTCTCTTATTATTTATTGGACACTCGCATTTACAGGCATGTCTATGGCTCCTCTACTCTATTATAATACCTCTATGCCTTCATATTATCGGAAGTCAAAAATAACGACAGATTAAGTCAAACACGTCTCGTTCTAAACACAAAATCGATGCAGACGTCATTAAGTTACATAATCAGACAGAAGGTTACTGGTACAAAGATACATATAAACCTAAACACGCTCATTTAGGCCTCGAACCTAAAGGTACAGTCGCCCATAGGCACTAATGACATTGTGTAATATAACGTATGAATTACTATTTATTTCATTTAAAACAATCACCGGGAATCTTCTCATAGACTTTTAACAGACATTTATTTAACAAAAATGAAATAATTTTTACAAATGACGGACGAAGCTGGTCATAAAAATTACGTTCAATTTACTTTATATTTTGAAATTTTAATTTTAAAGACTTTAATATATCCGTTTTGAAAAAGGGAGAATAAATAAAAATGTATTTTTTGTTAATTAACACTACGCCTGATTAACTCTATGTTCATTTATTTTGCGTTATTAATTTTTATATATTTAGTTATGCTCAAGTATATTATTAAGTTAAGATTTGACAAAAAAGCAATCTATGAAAATTTACGCCAATCGATCGCTATGTTCATTTATTTTGCGTTATTAATTTTTGTATATTTAGTTATGCTCAAGTATATAATTAAGTTAAGATTTGACAAAAAAGCAATCTATGAAAATTTACGCCAATCGATCTATAACAACTACGTAATGTAATGTCAACCAAAACATAAGATATTTTCATGTCATTTGAAAATTGTAATATATTGTTAAAAAGTATAATTCATACAAAAATAACCCAAAACATTGCGATGTGAAGTATTTATTTTTCCCATTGATATCGATATTTTGACCGTGGTTAAACAAGTCTGTTAGTCTCAAAACCGTCCTTGCTAATCTAATTTTGTAGTTCACTGTACCATTTAAAACAATAGCTCCAGAAAGCTTGCCCGCTTTTAAACTTCAAGACTGCTTTCGACCGGAAAAAATAAATTACAACAATTAAAACTTGTTTACAGCTTTGCTTATCTTTTAAGTAACCAAAAATATCATTGTGCGTATGTTAAGATTGAAAGATTACGGAAAAATGACAAAAAAATGTGTGAATGCTTTATTTACCGCGATTCGTATGCATAGAGTTATATTATATTATACGTAGAGTAGGGAAGTCATGCACACCTGTGAGTGCGAGTGACCAATAAATAGTAAAAGAGGGAAGATGCGGAACCTTTACTTATCATTGGCTAATATAGATAGACGGATAGGTAACCATTTGCTATCTCCTTCTTTACGATTGACACATTTTAGGCTAGCTCCTCTACCCTATGTATAATAACTCTAGGTACGTAGCCATAAAAATAGCTAGTAACACAAATAATGAATCGGACAGTGTCAAACCGTAAAGAGTATTTACCGATCTCTTTCTTTTATTTAAAGTAATGGCTTATTAGAAGGAAAGTGTGCAAGAGGTTAAAATTAGAGTAAGCCTATTTCCAAACCCTAAAAATCAAATAAATAGGTGTGTTCTTCTCTGAATGCTAACTAGAGTAAACCTTTTCAAAACGTCAAAGACTAGTAAAAATTTTACACTCAAAGATCGCAGTAAAATCGTATCGGACCAACATCGTGCGATATAAAGGCATTCCCTCGCCGGAGGCCCAGTTCTATTGATTACTATTTAATTTGTTGTTAGTGGATACAATTACTGAATTACTCAGTTCCTCTGTTCGCTGCCCGCGCTAATTTGTCTATATTAAATCGATAGGGCACGGTTTGATCGGGTGACTTTGCTGGTATGCTTGCGTTATGATTAAATTGATACCGGATGATTATTGCTGATTGACGAAAAAATAGCGGTATTAGTGACGATTTATTAAAAATTTCAAATGGAAGTATCTTGAAGTAAGTCAATGTAATTAATATAAGCCAGCTTTAGTGAACGGATTTGTGTTAAATTTTACATAAATGTCAATGCTATACGATACTCATTTTAATTTTATTTGAAATTCCTAATCTATATATGAATACGTGAAGCGAAGATTTGCGGAATCATTTTTTGAATACAGCGTCCAGAGTGGAGTATGAGATTAGATATACGTGAATGTAACTGAAGACAAGAAGCGAGGAGAGATAATAATTATGTATAATGACTGAAAAATATATTAAATGAAACTGAATAAACCATGCATTGCTTACATTACTGACAACAATACTGAGAAAATTAAACAATATCGTCAACTATGTCATAGAAATCGCTATTGCTTTTAAATGAGACTTAGCAAATTAAATCTCATTTTCCCTATAATGAAAATTTTCCGAATGAATAGACATAAACATATATAAAAGTTTTTATTTGGATGTATAATTTTGATTATCATTTTTTTTATTATAGTTGAATATCGATATTGTGGCGGGTCCACTATTGTATATAAATTCGTCACTTCTCCAAAAAGATTTAGTTGATGCATTCGTGGATTTCAAAAACTTCAAATGAAACAGTAAAGTCATAACAATTTTACTAGTTTTACTCAGCAGTTTTTGAATAGTTTTGAGATAAATTTAGTTATTTTGATGTTAGTACCATTTGCAAATACCTCTTATGTAAAGATATTTCGTCCCTATACAATATCTTGTACAACCTTTAATACATAGAATTGCTACTATAAAATTGCAAAATAAATGTCATCAACCATCTGCCAGTTCATTGTCGTCTCTTTGTAATGAGCTACAATGAACTACCTAATATATTAATAAAACATTCAACACACATATATTCTGTTAAACTTGAATAGTACTCTTAACTATTTTTTCAGATAGGTACAGGTATGTGAAAAAGGCGAGATAAATTGACGAAGTAGGTAATGACTCCGTCAACTAATCAAACATTCTAGAAGCATACAGGTTTGAGAGCATTAAAACACCTGTACCCCAGCATAATTTTGTTTAATTACATGGTATAATTACAAGAAATACACGATTCACAAAGAGGCCGATTCAAAGTCACCGGTAGGACCGCGCATACCCGCGCCCAACTAAATTAATTAATTAACTAATTAAAATCCATTACAAATAATTAACGTTGCCGATAAAATTGAACGCAATCGATAAGAAAGACAAGGAGTTGGGCGGACGAGTTAGTTAGGTATTGGTTACATAGTACGCAACTAACGAGAAGCGAAGAAATCTAGGACACTTTTCATAAAACAACAATTCCATGATCTGAATGTGACTTTAGAAACAACTGTAATAGCAAACAAGCATGCTACATTTAATGTTAAGGAGCTACTGCCTTCTGTAAACATCCAAACCAACTTTAAGTAAAATGTGTTGTCTGTGAAATCACAACCGTCATGATATGATAATGACTAAGTTGCAATGTAACTTTACGTAAATTACCTTGCACTAGGATGGAAATCACCGAATCTTTAAACCAGAGTATAGAAATTCTTAACACAGTGGTGCGATGTAAGTTAAGTAAAAAGGAGGTTCCTTCACTAATATGGGTTTATTTGTCAGTAGAATACAATTTACGTTTAGTTTACTTATAGTATATTAGAATTACCGGTATTATTGCCCTTCAACAGCATATAATACAAAGTTATATGAATCCTATTAGTGTTCCGTACCCAAAAGGTAGAAAGGGAACCCTAATACTAAGCTTCCGCCGACTGTCAGTCTATCTGTGCTTCTCTTAAACGCTAATAGGTAGAAAATTGAAACTTTCACAAAAAAAATATTTCTATAGCCGCTATAACAACAAATACTAAAAATAAAATAAGTTATTTGTACCAACCTAACTAACCTAAACCTACTAATTATATCGTCTATATTTTTTGACTTTAGAAACGAGTTACAATAGTTAAATTACATTTCATGTACAATAAGATCAGACATCGCTTTTAGTTTGTTCGCGCAAAGTAGAACATATAGACAAGGAGTTCCGCGGAGTTACTTGGCAACTGGCATTTGGATGACTAGGTACCTGAGTGCCCACAAGCAAACATCAAATTAACCACTTGTTTATTTTTGTTCCAACGTCCTTGACGGTAACCGTCTTAATTATCTGGATACATTTAATTCTGTAATTACACTAGTTTTAAATTAAGGATATGCCCGACTCATAAGATATTTTTTTAAGAGAACAGTATTGTTAGTTCCTTTAATTAAATTAGGTACATTTTAGAATACTATCAGTGTGAAGTAATCGTTATTACGACCTTTCTTCATACGGAGAGTCTCGAGTTTGCATGCCGGTAAGGACATTCAATAATCCAATATCGAAATAATTAATTCAGATGTTTGCTCTGAAAATTACCTAGGTTTTGTGAGTCGAGATTTCTGAAAAATTCAATGTTCAAATGCAGAACGGTGATATGGGATCTCAAAGATGCTTCAAGATAAGGAAACTAGATAATTATAATACAAAAACTCGACTGCTGAAATGCCGGAAAATGAATTGACTTTGATTCCCACATTAATTTGATACCAATATTGTTATGATAAAAAAATATTTCGTCTCATCCCCCCTTTTCCAGGCACCATATTTAAAAATTGTATAGCTATGTCACTATTACAGCTGAGACGATTCTAACGACACCTCATATGGTAAAATCCGTTAAGCCATTAGTTCTGTGGGGCGTTCCAAAGAACATACACACATACATACGCTCGAAAAATGCAGTCCTCCTGACGCAGTTAGGTAAAAATTTAAAAAATCATTAAATCGCTCACATTATAAAGTACCTAAATTCCCTTGCATTATAAGAAACAAATGCACGCCTAAGGCTCGCCCAGCTTTGATTGAAAACATTTCATTGAAATACAAACTAATAGTGCCTACCTTCATTACAATCGTATTATGAGGTCTTCCACGAACGCTACGTGATTTGTTGTTCCATATTCAGTTTCGTTTCGTGAATTCCCTTATCAAGGTATTTCAAAATGGCTTCCTCTTCAAAATGATCCGCTAATATCAGATTTGCGTTTGTTCAAGCCCTGTAATGCCGGGCTTACATGCCACCGACTTGCATATTTATATCAAAAATCGACGTAATTTTGAATTCAGACGATTTTTGATTAATAATGAAAAGGCGTGTCGATCTACTGAGGCTAATACCTACATCTACTTCCATCATAGGTATTGAAGGAGGTAGAACACTTCGTGATTCGACTCTGGTGACACTATCGGCACCCTTATTCTGCCCAATAATAGCAGTTTAAGCGCTGCTGTGTTCTGGTTAAATGGCCAAGAGAGAAATACCTTATACGAGGCTTCCTAACTTAGTCTTCAGCGGTAGCTAGTTAGGCAATCTCAGATAACTGTGATTTTATCTGGTGTTGATTACAGCTGTCCATGGGTGGTAGTGGCCACTTACCGTCAGTTGAGTTGCATGCTCATTTGCTACCTCAGTTTTATTAAAACACCTGATACCTAGTCCCTAGTGGCTAGGTGATATCTAAATTTCCAGACATTCTTACAAACGTATATACAAATTCTCGTTTAATGCTATTATCAATTGACACAAGAATTTTTTCTGACTTGTCTATTTCCGGACACGCAATTTATAAATTTGTAATAAATCTTCGAATGGAAGTTTCGTGCGATTACGGCGAATACGATTATTCGATTTCTAACGTTAAATGTTATCGATTATAATTAACTCCTATTATAACCGTCTTAAGTACTTTCCAATGAGTTTTTGAAGAATATAGCTCTTTGAAAGTTCGTCCTTTTCGGGCTGAATGAGGACTTTTCATTTACGTACTAGTAATTAAAGTATTTCATAATAGAAGCGCCGATATTAAGTGGTAATTAAAGTAGATAAATGCTATGAAATTTTCAGTCATTCTTGTGTTCGTTGAGTCTATTCTAGTATTTGTCGAATCAATTGTTTTCAGCGCAAGTTAGCATGTTCGTGAATTTTAATAACTGGCCAAGTGCGAATCTAATCATGACGAGTCCGTTATTTTCGAATATGTTGTCATAGAAGCTATGGAATTGTGAAATTATAAATTATCTTCCCATCATGGTTCAATAGACAAACCGAAGAACACCGGAAAATAAATGACCTTTATGGTAATACATACATATTTTGTAAATAAGTCTGTAAGTAAGTAAGTATCTATATGTTACGGTTCAAAAGATAGACAGTGACAATCAGGCAGACGGACAGACAGTATGTTACTCAAGTAAATTAGTATCTGTTATGTAGGTGCAACGTATAGGTAGGCAATATCACAACTGATGGTGAGTAGCCTCTGCCACCCATGGACATCTGTAATCAACCCCAGATAAGATCACAGTTCTACCTGAGGTCGACCACAGATGCGTTCCTACCCCTGAGGATTAAGTTTGAACGCCTCGAACAAGTATGTCTCCCTTGCCACACCCTTCAGATCAGAACACAGCAGCGCTTAACTCTGCTGTTATAAGGCAGAAATAGGCGTGGCGGCACCGCCGGAGGCGAACCACAAAGGGTTCTACCGTCTTTAAAAAGATATCGCCAATTGATAATAAGCTACCAGTTGATGCCTATTTCCTCCCTATGATCGGTCTATTGAGTCTATTACAACTTACCTACAGTTGAGTGTTTTTAATAATCGCAGTAATAACCATCATACCTTAGAGCTATGCCGTAATAGTTATATTAATGATGCCTGAATATTAATTCGCAGACATTTCCACAAACCCCTTTCACACACAAAACACTGTAATTATGGCGAAATTTTGTTATAAACGATAAGGTTTCGGCATAGCAGGTGTCCGGTTCTAATCAGTGGAACTAATTTGTTAAATTTTACCGACAGCAATTATTAAGTTAATTACCTAAATGTAGTAAAACCGCGGTATGCTATAATGTACGGGCTATTAATATTTTGTTTTTTATTAATATCGCATTAAATTGTGTGAAAGTATTCAAGCATCAATCTTCATTGTCATTGTTTAGTACAGATGAAACAGGATGTCTATAAACGTGATATTATCACACTAACTTTCTAAAACGGTGGTTACTTATCTAAACTATATTTCCGCTGTAATTTATTTATGAAATATATATTATTTTGATGAATGTAGATTTATAAACATTAATTCATTTTAACTGTTTTGTTTACTTTAAAAATAGCTAAGTATAGTGTGCTTAGGGGCGAGTTAATACCTGAGTTTGAACTCAAGTTATCTTTGTTCAAGGAGACTGTTAAAAAATATAAACTTAATCTTACGAAGTACAATACCTCCAGTGATACTATAATTAATTGATATTACCGACGTTTGTACATCATCCGATAATGTAGCAGGTGCATTATCAGATAATATACTGTTAAATGAGACAACGCTTTTTAGTGACACACGCACACCGGAACTGAAGCATTTTTATTAGGAACAGATTATATAGAAAACGGTACAACAATTACAGAGAGTTTGTATAGACGACGCTACTAATAGTTACATTTATTTTGATACATAAAACATATGCAAACAGATAGGTAGGTAGTCTGTCATGTCCAAGGGCGATAGGGATTTTCCTACATTTATGTATGTAACTTTTTTGTGATTATAACGATATACTTACGATGACAAGAAAAACCACTCATATTTGACTTTTTTTTACTAGAAATAATACACATTATAAATAAATGAAATTGCGATAAAAGTAACACCGACCGGAAAGCTCGCTCAGCAATTACAAAAATTCAAAAACCACTCCAATTCGTAAAGAAAGTACAATACGTACCTACTCCGTAATAGCCGAAAACGGTTAATTGCTGCGTTTTTTTTAAATTGTCCGCTTACACGTAACACGGGTCAATAAACGTACGGACCGACACGCGATCTGTAATTGTGTCTAATTAATTTATAACATGTATTAAACAATTAAGAGTGTGGTATCTGATGCATTACTTATTGTTATTGAGTTGGACCGCCATGTTGCTCGCCAATTGACTTATCTTCGCGAGTTAATTAATGGGCGCGCCTCTTAATGCCATTCGAAGTAATTGGGCGGCCAAAGAGTTGCCTAATAGTTTTAACCTCTGCCAGGATGTTTGTGGATTTTCAATTCGGATGATCTTTTTTGTTCTTTCTTCACACGTCAACTTTTGAGCAAATAGCAAGCTATCGCACGTCAAATAAGCAAGCTTCCTTATTTTTTTTCATCGCTCAAATCAGATACATAACAGCATTGATATACTACTAGTAAACATAGGTACGTCTCAAAATGTTGGACTTCAATCTAAAAACTTAGATTAGGTTCCAAATAAAACACAATCTATTAAAGACTATAGAATATCTATTGATAAGGTAATTGTCGATTGTTCTACAAAAATCGATGTTTAATTTTTTAACCATATTTAATTCACTATATCCCCTATATTGAAGCAAGCACCCAAAAACTGCAAAATGACACTCAATTGTATTTAACAGTTATGACTGAAAAAATCATATTAATATCCAATCATGTACAACTCCCCCTCAAATCGCAAAAGTCATTACATCACTAAACAAGAGGCAAGATGCCGAATACAATAACGTTTCATTGGTACATAAACGAAATTAGGATTCGTCTGCGTTTGGTACACCGGTAAATGGAGAAACGATTGGCAATTTACCAACCCCACCTTGTCTTAATTGGTGCAGACTACTGCTTCGGGATTGTCTCCACGGGCGCGCTTACGACGAATCGAAACTATCGAAATGAAGTTCGACGAAACGGCGCGCTGACGGTTGACGTTTTCGTCGACGCGTAGTATTTTGTTTTGTTACGGGAACAAACCTATGAAAACTTCGTCACTTCCCTTTTAACTTCGTCGAGTCTTATTTTATAAATTTGGTTATACCTTGGTTTTTATTGCTTTTACAGATATTGTGTTCTTTATTGAGTGGTGTGATAGGGTAAACACCTACGAGGCTCTCAAATATATTCCTCAGCGGTCTTTGAGATCACTTTACGTCATGTAGAATGCATGCTCATTTGTTACTTTAATTATGAATTAATTTTTCTAAGGAAACAATGTAAAAAAGATAGCGTAAACAATTCATATTCCTAAAATCATCTTTTTTTTTACTAAATATTCTCAATTTGTTGAGGCTTTACAATGAATACCTAAAGTAGATAGATACACTTTCGTACTATATGAATAAGTTTGTTGCCTTGGTAATAATTTCCCTGATTTAGCCCATGGAGACAAACCCGAACTAGCGGGGGTAGATAGGGAAAGTAATTTGTCATCGGTTAGCTAAGCAGGGTGGTTCGCGGGCCTCGTCTCGCTAATGACATTCCGCATAATTAGGAACGCTACCATCTACTAATTACATAAATTGCCCGCTAAACCTGCCTATAATTTCGCTACTAAGACTCAGTACTGCGATTTGTTGCCAGACCAGTCGTCAAATCTCGTCTAATTATAAGAATTTGTAAACATGAATTTTCAAGTAAAAAGTTCTTTAAAAAATAACATCTGTTTTCATACAAATACATTAAACTCTTGTGTATGTTATAGAAACACAAAACGACCAATTTAAAATATTTCATGAATAGTGGTATGAAACTTATTTTGAAAACGGTGTAATTATAATTTCAACGGTGTACTAAGGATGACATACATATCCGAGGCGTTGCAACTTAGTCCTCGGCATAGCGAGAGCGACTTTACGTAGGAGTCTAATTTAATCTGGCGTTGATTACAAATGTCCATGGATGGCAATGGCCGCTTAATGTAAAGTAGACTGTGCTAGAATTTAGTAAAACATCACAAATTACTTACTTATTTGAGGCGTTCCACATTAGTCCTCAGGGGTAGCAACGCATCTGTAGCCGACCTCAGATATGACTGGGATCTTATCTGGGGTTGATTACAGTTGTCCATGAGCGGCAGTGGACACTTACCAACAGGTGGGCTGCATATTCGTTTGCTATAGAACAAGAGCTCTACCTGAAATTGCTTGCAAATACTTAAGTAGTTTATTCCTCTTGAAGATTATAATAGAAGCCCTTTAAAAATGACCATCAACAAAATACCACACCCTTGAAATTAGGACAAAAGATTTTGCAATGTTATTATAGGACAAAAATGTGGCTTGGTGCCGCTAAAGTGGAATAATTAATGATTCTAGCTACAATTATATATCACTAAGCCCTGTACCTTTCCTGCTGTTTCTATCTTACTAACGGTAACCTTTCATCCTCAGATCAGCCAACAATTAGTCAGTCGTCAGGCAACGTCGTGGATGGCATAAACCTGGAGGATATCAAGGAGTTCGCCAAGGCTTTCAAGCTACGGCGTCTAGGTCTAGGGCTAACCCAGACCCAAGTAGGTCAGGCTCTGTCCGTGACAGAGGGTCCAGCTTACAGCCAAAGCGCCATCTGCAGGTAAGACTTAGAACCGCATAAGTTTTATGTAGCTTTCATTTTTGAGATGAAATTTTGATAGCTGTAAAGATTAACAGATTTTACGTTTAATTGTAAAGGTTTACACTTGTATTTTCACACGTTTTTCAGGATAAAGACGCACGCTTGTCCATTAAAGTAACATTAAGGTTTTTTTGATGAAAACGGAAACTGTTCTTTGAGAACTTAAACGTTATTGTAGCATTTTAAAATCGACTTCTGTTGTTATTTGTATTAGTCCGTCTACAGCTTTACGATTTGTCAAGCTGTCAGATGCAGTCTAGTTTTTTACAGATTTATTAAATCTGTGCGATTGTTTTATTAAAAGGATAGAAATACAAAAGAATCGCTAGCTATCATAACGATGCGACCTTTCATCGCTCCCAGAGGGCACAAAACTCTTAGGTTGATTATACAGACGCTACTCTGCATTTTACGATTTTACGATTACTTCATATTTTTATAAATATAATATGACATAACTATTCAACGACTAACTAACAACGAACGTGCATAAGCAATAAGATAACATACATAATAAGAAACAAGTAACAAAAGATAGAAAGGTTTTTTGGATTACCATATTTATAGAACCAAGTTAAAATATATAAATATAGTAATAACATTAAGATGATTCATTCAAAAAAAACTTTCGTGACTTAAGATTGTGAAAGATCAGTTTACTTATTCGTTTAATTCTTGACAACGCTCTTTATATATTCTATTTTTGTATAGCAGTATTTTGAAAAAAAAAACGTTGCTGTTTGTTTACGGCGAGCGACGGATAAACAGCAAAAAACCACTATTATATTTTTTTCATTGCAATCAAAAAAGTATGTAGTCGATTAATTCTAGATATCGCTTAAACAGCATCATTTTAAACGAGTGTATATGACAGGCGTCTAATCAAACGCACAGTCGCAGTTAAAAAAGCGTCAGGTAAAGGAGCCCTTATAGGCCTCGTCACGCCAACAACAGTTATCACACCGACTTTTTAATATCGCTAATTGAAGTGATTTGTAAAACAGCATGACTCCTTTCGTTGCTTACGATTCATTTAATTAATTACCATTCGGGCGGCTTCCGTTCCGGTTTTGCGTCGAGACCATTTTTTAGGCTAGAGCGCTCTAATTAGGTGTTATGTTATGTTATCGTTTTATTTTTTAGTGTCGGTCTTTCCTTTGTTGTTCTAACACGATTTATGTCTAGATTTATAGATTGTATACCCAACTGTCCGTGTATACTTGTTATTCGAATTAACAAGTGTTACACCCAGTCGGGATTAATAAAATACCGGTCTGTCTGTATATAGTTTGACCCACGTATTAAGAATTGTTCGTTAGTATGAATCGACATTCGATGACTATTCGAAGTGTTGAACCTTTTAAATTAAGAAAAGAAATAGGTATAAAATTTGTGACTAGTACTCCTGAAACATTAGGAAGACCTGAGTGTCCCTATTAGAAAACCGTGCAACTGAAGCCCGTAGATAAATAAAACCAATTCTTTATGATAGTTCTATCTGATCGAGCACATATACGACTCAAAGACGTTTACTTAATCACACCCTTTAAACTAAATTTGTATAGACACCGGAATGATGACCACTGCACTATTTATTACGCAGGGCTTTATCAGTTTTTAAATTGCTCTATTTGTCAAAAGAAATGTCTAATATTAAGCATTCATGTTTTTGTTATAAAAGTAGCTCGTATTCCTGACAGGTAACAAACTCCAAATTGAAAAGGAGCTAGCTCAATGACGGACGCTTAGCTATGCCTGAGGACCAAGTCAGAACTCATCATAAGATATAGAGTTTTATAACATCTCCTGAAAACATACTCCATGATGAAACGTCTCTCAGAAGTACCTACCCATTTACTAAGTCTAAAGGTGCATGACGAGAAGTGCCTATATTTAGTTTAGACACGTGTCTTAATGATGTTTGACTCTGACTGTCCGTACTATGAGAGTCACTGTGTGACAGAGACTGTCTGTACGATTTATCTATAACATAAGTTTCAAAGTAGGGATTTTTTATTATAAACTCTATAGATACAACGTCACACTGTCAGTGACAAGCGAAAAACGTGCAAGAAATATAAGCATGTGTGCGTGACTCACGCACACTAGCTTGCAGATGGCGTCGGATATTGGTCGCCATATCGTCGCATATTGATTGGACAATAAAGTTGCCTGATAAAAAATTAGCGATTTAGAGGCTAACAATTACTGACTATTTTTAGACGTTTTTTTAAGTAACTCTACATGTAAAGAGTATGTAATCAAAAGTAGGCCAATAAGGAACGATATAGTTTCATCAAAGCGAATGCCATGTCACTCTAAAAAGAAAAAATAGTAGCATCGCGTAAAAGTTAATTACTGAGTTTTAGCTAAAAGGCCATAATGTTTTACCGACAATAAACTATCGTATACACTCATAACATTAAATTGAATGTAAATCAAATAATTGGAAACCGTTTTGAGACCAAGCGGAGTTCGGTGCAAATAGTACTATATTGGGGTTGCCAGCTTTTTTGACTTATACGGGATAAATTTTTTTTATTATATAATTTCGAAGTAACAAACGAGCATGCAGTTCACTTGATGATAAGTGAACTGCATGCTCAAATAGTCTCACACAAGACCAGAGTCCTAATTGAGGTTGACTACAGATTCGTTGCTACCTCTGAGGACTAAGTTACGCCTCGAATAAGTATGTCTCCCTTACTACATTCTTCAAACACCAATAACCATTGTTGTTATTAAACAGAAATAGGTGTGGCGGTGGTGCTGCCGGAGTCGAACCACAAAGAGTTCTACTACCTTAATAATTTTAGTTTTGACTCAATCATCAATATTGAACTAGTGCTACAAATAAGGAAAACTTCTATATAGTGGATCATGTCATAAGATTAAGAATCAAGCCACATATAACTTTCATTTAATGAATGTGTTATTCATATATTTCTCGGCAAATCATAGAAAAAAGGATATAGGTAAATAGAAAATCCACGAGTTTCGATTTTTTAAAGTAGATAATGAAACGAGAACGCAATCCACCTGAAACTACTATCGCCCATGAACATCTGAAATCAACCCTAGATGATATTAGGGTCCAACCTGACGTCAGTCACAGATGCGGTACTACGCCTGTGAACTAAGTTGGAATGTCTTGGTTAAGTGTTACATTACCACACCCTTCAAACCATAACACAGCAGCGCTTAACTGCTGTTATTAATACCGCGAGTTTTAACAAAGATATTGTTTTATTAACATTTTAAAATGGTCTATAATAATTGTAGACCAGTCCCGGCCAATGCTGTCGGCTGGAAACCTCACAGTGGCTCAACTCGGAGGAAATTTCAATTTGGCCCCCATCGACCTCCTTCGTATAATAAAATCATTAATCGTTACTTCTGTTCCAGTTAATTAATTATCTTGCCGTAATTACTTTTTTCGTGTAATTAAAAGAGTAGAATTCCCTTGTCTTTGTCGTGATTTCATTTTCCATTAATTTTTCTTTCGACTCCCCCCAATTTTGTATTGTGACGCCAGTACAAAGTACACCCCTTTGATTATACCGGACTCAATTAATTTGAATTATAATTAGAATTTATTATTTGGCCACCGAATAACAATCGTTCGAGTGTACCTGCTGTGTAATTTTTGCTTCGAAATTTACTTCGAATCAGTCATAAATTGTGTTTTAATTGCGAATCTGAATATTTTTATTAAATTCTCGTCAGTACGAGTACTCATAAAACTTTACTTTACAACGATTTTTATTCGTGTATATACGATTTTTCGATAGACATCGCTTAAAATTGGCTTCTAAAATATATTACTATATTTTTATTTTTATTACGATCTTATTTGGAAATACCTTAATCGATTTTGATAAGACTTTGACGGAAACCCGAAGGACTTACTAGAAGAGACAGATGTCCGAACAAGTAGGTGTAAAAATCTAGGACATGTACGTATTTGCGAACAAAAATATGTTCGAATATACAAGAATAAAACCAAAAATAATTTATGTGTATATATACTAAGAATGTACGAACGTAGATATATTCATAGTACCTATCTTAACTTAACTTATAGGCTATATATCATTAAAATTTATCCACTCTATCAAAAGTCATTACAATTTAAAATTAGGACTAACTTTTTTACAACAAATTACGTAGCTGAACATAATAGTCCTACCGTAGTGGACTAGATGGCGTTGTTGTAGGTACAAACGTCAATAACTCACGAGCAAGCTTCTAATACCAAATGACAGAACATCCGTCTGGTCAGCTAGTAAATAAATAAAACAGTATTTAAATGTGTTTACTGGAATAACGGGAGATGCAGTGGCCATTGGCTCTGCGATCGAAAATATTGAATTAAGCATGTTACTATTACAAATTTATATGAGACAGGGTGCGTGCGCGCAGCTTCAGGTAATAATCATTCTGTTGTGAATTTAATTTTAGATGTTCATGTATATAGATCGGAAAATATGTAAGTTTTTTTATACCTATACAAGCTGATCCCCGCGGTTTCTCCCGCGTTAAACAAGTAAAAAGACATACATTAATATCTGCCTAATATTAACTGACATTGATGCCCACGACTGTGGCCGCATGCGCGTGGAGATCGCGCTTATGCTTTTTTTATAAATCAAAATAGCATAAGCTATGCGTTAGACCTTAAACTATCTTCCAGTGAATTCCCGTTAAAATCGGTCTATTCGTGTATTCGTCTTTGTGTGTCCATGGCACCCACGACACAGGAAAAATCCTAGTGTGGGAGCTATGAGTGTAGAAGGCGTTTAAGTGATTAAAGTAGATGTAAGAAACAATAAGGGTGTTAAGCCGATGGTAAAAGTAATCTGTCACAAATGTACGTAGGCGATAGTGACAACTTACCATCATCCTCGTCTCCAGGTTTCTTTAGAAGTGTTAGGAAAAAGCAGGGATGAAAATTAAAAACATTTTATTTAATAGAAATAGCTACAAGGCAGGTGCACTGCACTGACGAAATTGATCGATAAAAATCAGATAAACTACAAGATATTCCTTTCTCTTATGAAATGAATGGTTGGCCTATGATGGTAACGCAGTTACTGTTTATTATTACTAGACTCTATAGTCTACTTACTTACAATTACCACCGAGCATATATACCAGCTCATTAGAATGAGCATGTAAAATAAAATAAAATTCTTTATAAGATAAGCGTGCGACTTTATCTTCTATTAAACTATGTATGTATCCTTCAGAGTCTGAAGGGCAAACAGTCTAACATATTGTTTGTTACCGTCCCCAGTGCCCTGGCTTCGCAGATGCTAGCAGCTCAGCTGTCTTCACAGCAACAAAACATGTACGTGTTTTGTTTATTACCCCTACACTGTATAGCGGAGCTAGCTTCAAATTCGAGCGTTCATTATTTGACTTCCCCAGATTTTTACTATCAAATATTTGAACCAATGTTTGGACAAATTTTTAATGGTAAATATTGGAAGACATTTGCCATCAAATATTTGGTCAAATGTGCGTCGAATGTCTTCGAAAGTTCTGCTTAACATCCATATAAACTCATTAGCAAAACGCTCGAATAATGCAGATAGCTCCGAGATACACATTGTAACATGCATTAACCACACGCTTCGGCCCCGGCCAGTCATACGAACACTGTCTTTAAATCAAAATATTTCAACGCTATTTAATGTAATCTTATCTCGATCGGCGATCCGTGCATACCGCGTGAATGTAACCCGCATACAATTATTTATAATTACCGGTTTTGGCGTTCTTTCTTTTCCTTTTCACACGTATACGGTATTTACATACGAGTAATTATAGTTAGGAGGCGCTATGCATCAGCCGAACTACATTTGAGACGACGCTACAAGTACACGCATCAAAGCATGTCGGTTCGACATTTTGAGTAATTGTTGTGAGAACATTATCAGATTTTATTATTGTAACGTCTCGACGGGTAATTTCAAGCTTTCCATCTAATCTAGCATGATATATTATTTCATTACTCTTTATGTTTATTAATATTCATTTTGCGCAATTCCAAGCCAGGGCATTGGCATACGTTACCTTTCGTTTCTAATTGAATTCGTTTTATTGTTACCACGTTCGGTATTAATCAAACTGATTACCCTGCCGGCCTAAATTGCCTATTGTTTTTTTGTATCTGTAATCGTTAACGCAATGTCAATGTCCTGTGTTTTGCCTTCGTTTAATTTGGGATAAAAGTATGCGCTGTCTTAACCCGCTTTTCGCCGCGTTGGTTTTTTTTAACGGAGCGTGAACGTATTCTAACATTACGATTTATGTTCGATACAGATTTGAGAAATTGGATATAACACCAAAAAGTGCGCAGAAAATCAAACCGGTGCTTGAACGGTGGATGAAGGAAGCAGAGGAGAGGTAAATATGTTTGTTTGAGTGAGTTTACGTAATATGCAACCGTGTCGTGTCACACATTTGGCCTGTAACGCTTATCGACGTAAAACATTTCTCAAATCTGGACTAACTACGCTTTTTCGGGTTAAGCTTTGTTTTATGTATGCTTTGTTCATGTAGATCTATTGCAGGTACGTTTATAACGAAGTTTCATTAGTGTTATTAACTTAGAATCAAAGGATGATTGCAAAGAACATTTTCCGTTCAGATAATTAAAGTTCGTCATCGGCTTCTCTATAAACGTACCCGACTTAATATAGTTACTTATATAATTTAATACATTTTCTATTTGAGTAAAAAGTATTTATACTACTATACTATACTAAGTATAAAACATGTATCTACTTTTGGAACTTTCATAATATAAGCTATTAATTGTGTATAAAATCATCGCATGCATAGTTTTAAGGTGAAAGCAATGCTTGTATTATGTACGTACACAATATAATACAGAA
>DWNY01000150.1:0-20080 GCA_018250635.1 Telegonus apastus | reverse complement strand
GGGCAGGCTGCCGCTGCTCGCCGCCAGCAGTCGTGGCGCAGTTCCTACGCCGCCCGGCGCCGCCCGCACATTCCATCCCGCGGATAGCGTATTTTACTGGTGTCAGTATTATTTTGTAATACGAGTGTTAAGCCGGCAGCTTTACTTTATTTTTTAATTTATACCTGATATCCCGCTGGGATAGAGTTGTATTATATTCGTTGGAAGGCTAAAACGTGCCCGAAACGAGAAGGCTTCTGTAAATATAGCCCGTGTAGGTATTTATTAGATATTTATGAACGTTTATTTATTGACTGCTTTATTTAGTTAAAACAACGATGAACCGCATCCAACTCGCCTAATAACTAATTAACGGTTGCATCCATTAAACCTTGCTAAGCACGGCCTCGCGTATCATTGTATTCCCTTTTGTAATCTCATTATGAATCTCCCTCCTTGTAAAAATCGTAAAACATTGGATGGTGTATAAAACCCACTCTTGCAGTGTGACCCCTCTCTATCTGTATCTAGATTTGAAATCATCTGTTGCAGTTTCGATAAAATGTTGATTGTATCAATGAATTCTATGGTGAAGTGTCCATTTTTTGTTGTATCTTTTTCTGTACATTTCTCTGTAAGGTCGTACTGGAAGAGTGGTTAAAAAAATAGTAAATTAGTTCCTGAGCTGTCGACAGCTCGGTCGGAAGCTGCGAAGCCGGCATCGTTTTATTCTAGACCGTTTCTACCATTCCTGTGGCAATTTGATGTTTGACGTATTTTGTAATATTCCGCCTTGTCAGCTTCCGAGTCCGTAAATTGCCTGTGTTGTGGTGGTGTGGAGTCCTGTGTCGATTCATATGAGATTGTTTATATGAACATTCCAAAGTATATGTAAAATATTACCTACATCGCGAATAATTTTGAAATATCTGTTAAGACGCTACATTGTTAATTATACAGTTTTCTATTGATAATTTGTTAAAAGAAAATTATACGAAACTAAATCCTTAAAAATGTTTTTGATTTTTTTTAACCTATAACACACTTCTTTCAAATTAGACTTAAACTTTAATTTAATCTGAAGGTGAACACAAGAACACATGAACACATAAACACATGAACTGAACCTATATAACTTGATCGATTAAATATTTACTTAAAATGCTATATAAGAGAATTCAGTTGTCTTTATTTGCTATAATATTGGAGTTATAAAGAACGGTGCTCTATTACTACGGTGTTATAATAAATAATATTATATGCTTATGAGTAACTAGTTGTTCGTTACTTGCCAAGTTTACTATATATTCGATAATCATTTTAATCTTGACCTGCTTTCAGATAAAGATCGAAAGATTCCTAAATTTTTGTTAATTGAACCAATACATCGATGAACCAGTTGCTATCAAATATAATCAAAGTTGTGCAAATATTTTAATGAGTGGTTGGGCAAGCACGTCACCGCCACCTACAGTACGTAAACAGTTCTCTTTAACTTGTGCAATAAGTTTACACCTGTTATTTAAATTAGTTCAAAGATAACGTTCGATCGCCGTGAAATTGATGAATGGTCCATTAAAATTAATAATATTTATGTACAACGTTAGCACGCGAACGAAAGTAGAGGTGAAGTTTTCTCTCGTAATTAAAACGAAATCGAATCAGGAACAATCGGGTTTTTATCGCGCCTCAACCGCTCGGGGTTTGAAACGGTCGCTTCGGCTCATATAAAAGACCTAGAAAAAGCTGCGGCGACGCATCGCAACGGCACGGCAGCCCATTGAGGCTCCGGGAGCATATTTTTATGAATAGGTACCCGGGACCGGTCCGCCACCGGCGTCGCATGCACAGAGTTCATTGAATGAGTGGCCGTTCGTTTGTTGACATTCCCCGAAAACCTGCCCCGCCCGGAATAGCCGCGTATCATGAGCTCCCGATGGATGGACACCGACAGAAATAGACGCCGCTCCCGAGTAGATTAAAAGCCGTTTTTGGAGTTCAATACTTAAAGGAGCTCGCTTATTTTGTTGGAATTAGGCGGATGTCGACGCGTCGTGAATAGGGATTTGGGGAAATGTGTTTACGGCGTCGTTAAACCTTTGTGAAACGCAACGGTACGCGCGTTTACAAATGTGTCAATTCCTTACTCATTCATCGTCTTTCATTATCTATCATACACAAAGAAAGGCAGTTTCTACGTGTGAGGCGACCTAAATAAAAATATAATCATAATATATGTTTTGCAACATTTGTCACAGGATAAACATTGCAAAATATTACGCATTGGTTAATCTTGATATGATAAAACATTTATTTACAATATTTTTTAAATAATATACCCTATTGCATCATCTTTTCCGGCGATATAGACCAGCAGTTTTAATTTCTTTGTCTTTTTTCGTGCAAGGATAGTCTAGAAATATAGTCTCAATTTCTGCTTTACGTAATAATTTTACCTATTTACATTTAACGTGAATGACCAACATAGGAAAAACGCATGTCTCATTTTTAATAGGAGACTTTTTAGTAATGGAATTCAATAAACTTAAACGGATTTCCAAAAAACATTGTTGTTATCTAATCCGTTTCTTATAAACTAGTGTCGTAGAAGAATATAACTATTATTTGTTTTGGTTTCATGAAATGAAAAGAAAACTAGGTAATTTAAATGAAGGGATATCCTGAAAGCCTGTTGATTGGACTATCTAAGATGGAGAGTGGGCCATCAATAACATTTTTGGATATTTTATGACTATTTTGTAACGTATTAAACTGATGTTGACGTTGCTTATAAGACTGGCTGTCTGTTACCCAATACTTCGTACTCGTAAACTAATTTCTAAACAATTATTACAAACATTCAGCTCCTATTTTATCCTCTTAGATTAAGGTGGTATATCAAAAAATCTTATCTTTGTGTTTATCCACAATATACATCATAAAATATTGTCCCATAATTGTCAAAACCTATTGTCCACATTTCACGATTGTACTTTTAGGTCCTGAACCTATATAGGGGTCATATAAATACACCTGTGGGATGTAGGTATTTACTTCAAGCGTAGGACTGATATACTCTTGATTTGAAAAAATTTACTACTTTGCTTTACTCAAGTTTTTTTATTTTCGCTACCAGAATATACCTAATTGTACATATTACGTTGATAAATTGTTACACTTTTAATAAGTATAAAATGTAGAGTAAGTAGGTTATTTGGCACTAGTGTGCATAGAAGTTCAAGTTGGTTGGGTAATAGCAAAACAAAAATCTAATTTTGATAACAAATAATCACGACTGACTAATAATTGTAGCATGTTTCATATGATAAAAATGGTTTACAAAGAGCGGACATCCACGGTCATATCAGACGTCGGCACAGTAATTCCTTCCAGGAGAACTAAGTACTTCCGTTAGCGGTAATGTAACTCACGAAATGATTTTATTACGCCCGCGGGCAAAACTGTGAATGAACACATCAAGTCAAGGCGAGCCGAGACAATCGGTGACATCCACCAGCGTCGGCGCAAACACCGGCGCGGCGTGGCCTCCCCCGCCTCCCGCGATCGTTCACGCCGAGGGTCCTGCAGAGGTATTTAATACAAAGGTAGAGGTCTTCTCACTGGTCGTGGTTTTAGACGGAACGTCGCTCTACCCACACGGCTCCTTTATGGCATCGGCCAGTGGTCATTGCGTCCAATTAACATGCCTACGTACCGGCCCACTTTGTCATTATGTGGCTCCGCGAAATCTTCCTACTAGTACAGGCTTGATACGACGCAGTTCCGATGCAAATGCCATTGTACACTTTATGACCCGATGATACCGGTGTTAATAGCTCGTCGGTGGATTTGGTAAAGGAATATTTTGTCAACTGCTTAAATACTTGTTTAGTCTGCTTTGAATGACCCCAAAACCGATAGAAAACCGACTTTACTTTTCATTTGCCTTGTGTCTGTCTTACTAACAGCAGTGTTGGGTACTGCTATGTTCTAGTTTGAAGGGTGTCGTAAGGGTGACTATATACATACTTATACGACACGTTGAAACTTAGTCCTCAGGTGTAGGAACGTATCTATGAACGACCTCTGGTAGGAATCATCTTATCAGTGGCAGTGGCCTCTTACCATCAGGTGGACTGCATGCTCGTTTGCTACTTCAGTATTATAAAAAATACATCCATTTTCTATCATTTTTGACTTTGATTGTACCTGGTAACTCAGTAAAATTTTATAGATTTAATAATAATGATTACAACAAATGGAAACGTGTTTTGATTAAGTCTGCGACCAATTGATTTCTTCCTTCAAAGGGTCAATAATATTACTGACATATTGAGTAAGAAATATTTTACAAAACAATCTTGTGCAGACACCCAAACAACTTGTAAACATAATTTATTTATTTTCGATAGACCGGAGGCTTTGTGACATTTATGACTACGTTTAAGGTGATCTTAAAGACTAGACTATCCCAAATCGAAATGAATGCTCGTTCATTGGCGTAAATTGGCTTTTACGATTCATAATACAAAATGTCCTAATGATGTTGGTATCTCTTAAAGGTAATCAATTTTGCGATTCTTTGGACGTAAAACCAATTAAAACTTTAGTAAGATTTCACATTTTAATAAAATGTGGAAAGTACGGCATTTAAGAACCAACGCAAACTACAGACAGACGGATAGTTTAGTCGGGATGTTAGTTAGTTTAATTATTTTAGTTTAGTTGAAATGTATGCATTTGTCAAGCACTTGCATACTTGCACACACTAAAGGTCCGAACGTGCCAGATGAAAAGTCTAGTAAGCGGGCGCTTTAAACATTTAATTTTTACCTACTTAGAATATTTGGCTACTGAGTAGTTGAGTAGTACCTAAGAAACTTTAGGTATATTTTTCACTTTTACATATTATATAGCTTTTGGGTACCTAAACATCATGTGATCCGATTTTATCATTTCTTAAATGCAACTTAAATTTGTGAATTTTGTTTGTGATTAAGGACGTGTTAGTTGTGTAATGGTGCGTGCCGGAGCAATTTGGTGGTGATCAAGTTATCTCTAGGTCCATCTGGTAGCTGCACCTGTCCTGTGACGTTTAGGGTCGATACCCATTGTGGTACTCATAAAAAGGTTTTGGGTTTGCCTCGCTTAAGTATAACTTTCTCTTAATTTGTAAGAAGAGAACACGTTTAAAGGTAATGCGGTATTTTGTCTAAATCTAGCGATACACTAGGCGGTCTACATGACAGAAATATTGTCATTTTCATATGAAAACGTGTAAGACATCAGAGAAGTCCAAATGTATCGTCGGCTTTGAAGGAGAGCTTTCTGCACCTTTTGAAAAAAGTCGAATGTCAGCATTCTGGATATAACGAAGAAAATTATATCGTCACATCCTGAATCTAAGTGAAAATAAGTGTCGCTTGACTAAAGCACCGGGTATTCCATTATCTTAATATATCCCAGCTAGTATGCTATATAGAAGTTTTTATTAAGATTGAAGTAAGTAGGTAATTATAGAAGTATTAAAGCATACCTTGATTGCCGCTCGTGGAGATCTGTAACCAAACTCATATAAAACAGGAGAACCTGATGGTTAGGACTACTGATACGTGACCGATAAGTTACGGTTCCTATTCTATGTCCGATTCAAATGTTAAACTAATAGACATGATGACAGTATTAAATAATCAAAGAACAAATTTTTTTAAAGAAAAAAATACGTTCAAAGAATTATAAAAACTTACAAAATTTAAATATAAACAATAAGATTACTTTTATTTTCAATAAAATTAAAGTATTGCTGTCGGCCATGTTTACTGAAACGCTAATCAGAGCGATATGACGTCATGCTTGAGTACACCAATACTGTATCGCTTGAACTTTCCTTTGCAAATGCTATGACGTGACGTCGTCAGCGGACGCCACGACACCCGCGAGCGTTGTCGCGCAAATATATAAAAAGACTATTATTGTCTTTGAAACTTAATTTATTGCTGAAATAATGTTTTTCGGAAATAGTAGACGTGTAGATAAAATGTGTTATGATAACTATGGTCCAAGCAACAGTGCGGACAAACTGTACCGTTTATCTGCCGAGAAGCCCGTCCTCCGCTCGAGCGAGTGCTCTCCCACTTGAGTGGCGCTTCCTGCGGCAGATGGCGGCACGTGCGCCGGCGTGTGCGCAAAAACCTAGCCACATAGATTAACTTATTGTGTTTGTGAAGGACTGACGGTGAATTTCATGTCCTAAGTATTGTTTGTTACTTTGTATGGATGGGTGTACCTAGAAATCTTGTAAGGATCTTTTTGTCAAAGTATACTTGGCTCTTAATGTTAGATCTAGTACCTACATGTAGGTATAATACTTGACATGTGGGTATAATATTACCTTTTGAAGGTCGACTTCACAGGCTACCGATATATTCACAACAACAGTATTAAGCGTAGCTGTGTTCTGGGTTTAGGTTGAGGTAAGGGAGACATTCCAACTTAGTCCTCAGTGATCGACCTCCGGTAGATTTTTAATTTAGCCTGGGGTTGATTACAGATGCTATAGGCGACAGTTGCCACTTATATCAAGTGGACTGAATACTTGTTTGCTTCTTCAAGTCCACTTTAAGTCAATCTGTGACCTTAGGGGAAGGCAGTATTACAAAATTTCCCATCAAAATTATTACTTATATCCTACATTGGGCCAGCTAGTAGCTGGGATTTCACAAGGTAATTAGGTAGGTAAATAATGTAGTTACATATCATAGTACTTGCAGCAATGAACAATTAAAATAGACAGATAAAATAAGATTTACTAGTGAGCTAACAGGTGCTATTTGCGATACTCGACATAAGCGTCGTTTTCAAGTTTTAAACCAGTTTTGTGGAGGGTGGGCTGAAAAAATTCGGAACGCACGTGCCACCTGCCTTTCATCGCGTCATTGTTTGATGAAGCACCTATCAACGCTATCAAAAGCACGACTGGCTGAATACTTAATTATCCGTGCCTTTTAAAAAGCTACGCCTAATTGAGTTGACAGTTTGCGTTCGAAAATATTACGCCAGATGACAGTTTGCGTTCAAAAAATGTTATGGTTTATGTAAAGTAAATAAAATACATACATTTTTTGTTTCTTATCAGTTGACGAGAAATTTTGACTGAGTAGCTACATGTATTTGTATGTACGACGGTATCAAGCATATGAAAATTATTTCTATAACAAGATAGGCGAGTCATTTTGGTTGCGAACATATATCAAATCTGCTCTAAGCCAATGCTATAATAACTTCACCAAAGGCGATTCCAAATATTTCAAAGCAAGTGGTATGAAAATGGTATTAAGAAACGAAGCCGTAATTTGCTGTAACTCAACTACCGAGAGCGTTTTCCCTGATAAATATTTTTTTCCAACAGAATATCTTGTATTTATGCCTTTTAATAATAACTAGTAGACCAGTTATCATGGTCGAAATTCAACCATAATTAAAACCATATAAAAACGAAACATACATCCAATAAAAAAAAAACTTGTATATATATTTTCAATCTGTGCATAAGAAAAACATTTATTACAGGGAAAATGAGTTTTAACATGTTAAGCTGCATTTAAAAGAAATAACGCATTTTTGGACATAGATATCTGACATTGTTGACGGTAATGTTTAGTATTGTTAAACAGTGCAATATTTATTCGCTTAATTTATTATATTTCTAACAGTTATTATATAACATAAATACTCTTCTCGCTTCTTCTCATCATGAACATTCACGTACCTATGTACATACATATGTCTAATCTCATACACCTCTCTCCACGCAGTTTTCGCAAAATGGTTCCGCCAATTATCGCTTCATGTATTAATAAAAAATTTTGTTTTTTGTTAATCAGATTTAATATTTTTATATTAAAACATCGACGTAGAATTTTATGAAAAACGACGAACAATCGCTTTACTTGCGACGAGTATTTTAAAATAGGCTAGTTAAGATGGTGGATGATTCTAATATTATCGCTAATGTATTTCGTTTTCGCATGGATAAACCACTAAACGGACCCACTGTGTATTCACTGGTTACAACTATAGAAAAATCTAACAATATAAACAAACCATAAGCACTAAAATGTAACCTGTCCCTCACAAGTTTTACATTCCACGTATTACAAGTACAAGTCATTCGCAAGCTATTGTCAAACAACAGTAATGCGGGGACAATTTCAAAACGAAAATAGTTTCACGCGAATCAGCGACATCAGAGATAACCAGAGGTCGTGGGAAGACCATTCTTCGCTGACGGAAGGACCCGGTGCAAATGTTTGTGCAAGTAATACCAACGGAGTTCGGACGCGAAAAGCGGAAACATGAAAATTCACATGAAATTATTGTCGTTAGCATATTGTTGGTGTTTATTCGAGGTTATGTTTGTTTAGTTCCTATTTTTGTCTTTTAAGTGTACTGTTAATCTATGGCAAATCACAGCTGGACTCCCATCCTATTAAAGGTTGATTATTTATGTATATTTGTGGCAGTGTCTGCCAATAGACTTAGAGATTGGATAGATTAATTGCTAATTTAATTTCACATTGAAATAGCAAGGGCGTATATCGATGGCTAAGGAGAAAGGGGGTGGATTAGGTGGCGGAGTTGAGATCTAGAACAGTAGTTTTTATATCCCATCTTCCTCCTGATGATGCCAAGTCCTACCACTTCCTGCTCCTGCACTTGATCCTCAATAGAGTGGGCTTCCCAATTTTGGAGCATTATGCTTTTTTTTAAATACTACCAATTCAAACGCGAAACTTCAGTGAAATGCCGAAATTAATGCTATTGGGCTATCACATCTGATTATAGGATAATTGATCCAAGCCGAAGATGTGAGGTTATCGATAAGATCTAAGGTGCGATCGCGTGACCAGATGGCGGCGATAGGTCCGCCGTCCAATTAGGAGCTGAACACCACAGGGCTCCAGGCATGTGTTGGTGAATAATGAGCCTGTGTAATGTCTAAGTGATGGCTTGAGCCTTGCGGTTTTAGTGTGTGTGAATACTAAACCGGGGGCCACTAAACGCTCGGTTCAAGCGTTCCCCTCTTCGTTACAAGCGTCAGCGTTCAGCGATGATGTTTTGCTGCAAATTTACGATAATTTTCCCTGAAATACCGGCTATATTAGGTAAGAGTCACTATCATCTGAACACTTGCTTAATTCGTAAACCTTTTGACCTCAAATTTTAATCAGTATGTCACTAGACATTGCACATTAGATATTCTTTTGGGTATTAGCATATCTTCTGAGCGCTCATAAATTTCTTCCAATGTTTTCACTTAAATGCGGGCACACGAGACACGTGAATTGAAGTTCGTTGATCTTTTAATCGAACAAACCTTATATGTCAAACGTATCGTGCCCAGCAGTGGGTATGAACTTGCTCACAGTTGTTCACATTATTTATTTTGTAGAATCGCCCCGCATTCCTTTCGCGAGTCTACATTGAGTATGTGCTCGTATCTTATTACTACAATAGGATTGAAGGTAACTTGACAAATGAACCAGTAGTCCATAGATCGGTTGCTACTCCTGAGAGGTAAGCTGAGAAGCCTAAGATAAGATAAGATCTTTCTTACCACAGTCTTCAGACCATAACACAGCAGAGCTCCACTGCTGTTATAAGGCAGGAATAGTTGACATACTTCCATAACAAAAATCAATATCATTTTTCTGTCAGAGTGCGATGTTTACGAGGCCCGGCACAATGGCGCCTACATGTAAACACGGCCATTGAAGATGGAATAGCTTTCGTTGCTTACCGTTGTTTACTGAATCGGTCGCCGATTGTTGTCCGCTCAATGATAGGTCATTATTGTTTTGATGTCGCTCGTGCCATTGCAAAGACCTTTGAATTCTAATTATCAAAGATTGTTTACGTCTGCATGGCGCGTCGGTTAAATTCTGAATTGAACCTTGCAGATTTGTACCCTGTTATGAATATCGTAATCACCACGTCTTTCGGCTGTCTTCCTAGATATAGTTATAATTGTATTTGTTTTATAATGGAAACTATCGAAAGTCCACTTTATGATGGAAGTACTTTGTCTGCCCGAACATATCGTTTTGTGAGTCAACAATACACAACAGATCAAGAAAAATATCATATAATTAATTTTTACTTTGGTGCTAGTCAGATTTTTTAACTAATCTGACTAGCACCTCAGCCTTTAGCCTCCTCCCACGTTGTGGAAGACTTAAATCGGATGCAATTATGAAGTTACTTCCACTCAAAGATGCAAGGCTTGCATAGGGTGTCTAATTATATAAAGGAAGTAATTTTAGAATAATCGCTAATTATTTAGAAAATTCTTAAAATCGATTATACCAGCATAACATTCAGCGTCCTAAAGTACATAAACTATAATCTTACAATGCTGACAATTCGTACTAGATTACTGACGTTCTTATAAATATATGACGTGATTTACCTAGTTTTACAATACCTTTTGAGTTCAGTCTGTGATTGCGCTTGCAGTGAAGGGCAGTCCGTGGTAGCGGGCAGATGTTCCGCCTAACTGTACCTCAGCTATGCACGGAAGTTTTTCCGAATGCCGACAACTCTGCGATACATTATCGCTAATCGCAACGATGCCAACTATGGGCGTTTGTCCATAAATTCAGGAAAACATCTGTATAAATGATAAATAAAGCTTGTTGAAATTCGTTAAATGTCACCTTTTTTGGTAAGTTTTGCTAGTTGCTGAGATTTTGGGAGCTTGATTTAACTCTACGGGTAAATATTTTTATTAGATGGGCACCCTGCCGTCGTACCGGTGGCGACAAAGTTGCACTAAGCTGCTCTTAAAGGTAATCCAGATGCATGCTTATAATTTTATCTGCGCAAAAATGAACATCGAAAAAAAAAACTAAATGATAATTTGAAGTCGTGGTTTCGTTCGTAGAATGCATTATTGTACGATAAAGGGTCTTTGCAACAATGTTGCAATTACCTGGACCCTGATGACATATCATATGTTATTTTACCATTAAGATAAATCAGTTCATATAAATAGAGTCTTGGACCCGTCAATATCTTGGTAAGGATTACATTTTTTACAATTATAACTTTGATCTTTCATCGATGTATTGATTATAGGTATAAAAGTGATCATAATAATTTCAAGTTTATTTTGAAGACTTTTTTACATTTAGTTTTTAAGTTTCATAACTTATAACATCAAAGCTGATTTAGAATTCTCCATAGTTACTACTCTATTCTACATAGGTTAAATCAGTAGATTTTCGGATCGTGTTTCCTATTATTGGGCAGTTCGTAGAAGAACCAAATTATAACGTCTATCTGCGACGTAAGCTGGAAAGTAATACGCTGTATCAACGAGTAAAGCTATTCCGTTTAGAAAACTGAGCAAACAGTGGATTTAGTGAGATGAGTCTCACGCCATGCGGGGGGTTCGTAGAGATGGCTTCATCTCGACACTACGAGTAATCGATTTAGGGTCACCTAGTTAAAAGTAGAAACCCAAAAAATTGCCAGTGAATACTTCAGTTAGTGTTACTTATCGTCGCTTTATCTCTAACGTTTCGTGACCCAAATTTTGCAACAATTTAGGACAGGAATAAAGTGCCCATTGCATGTTTTAGCTATCGTTAGTAAGTTTAAAGTCGACAAATACGAATACAAGAACACCGAAAACAGAAATTTACTCGTAAATTCATCGTTCAGATATCTGTCTGCCGGGGATCCCGGAATCCGGAACCGGAACTCACTACGTTTCAGACCGGTATATGTCGTCAATATTCATAAAGGTAGAGAAACCAAGTGTTATGAATAAGACCTATTTGGGTGGCGTTTCGACCGTATTTCCGTATTTATTGGTCACTGTAGCTTTCACTGTAAGACAAACGTTTGTCAATGCCATGGTAAAAGATAGTTAAGGCGTTAATTTAGGTTAATTAGATAGGCTTAAAACATATTTTTATAAGTTCTGTTGTCAAGTCTACATATAATAATGGTCTCTAGAGTTCACGTATGACAACGTATGGGTAAGTCTAAAATCATGGCATTCTAACAGAACCTCTGCTTTCCAGTGGACTAGCAATATATAATAGGGGCAGCTCAAAACACAAGAAAATTTTATTACTATTTACCATCTAAGCACTTTAAAGGCCCATCTCTAGTAGCATCAGACGAGTTACGGTTATAAGTGAATATCGAATCTCATATCGACTTGAAGTTCCAAGTGAGGCTAGCACATCTCTATGAGGCTGCGGCCACGGCGTGGGAGACGGGGTCCGTACATGGCGCGCTGACGTCACTCACGACTCACTCGGTAAAACTGGCTGTGACGTTCTGAAGCATATTGTTCGCTTTTTATTCCAATGCCCCTCGTCGGGCGAATGTCCATTGCTTTTCCATGTTCCGGTCATTTGCGTCGTACTTAATAAACTTCGAAGGAAAATAACCGTAATCCAACAAAATATACGTTTATATGACACTTTTTTGAGAGTAAAGAATTTGTTACAGAGTAATTTAAGTTACATTTTTGTAAATTATTAGAAATATTGTTATTTAAGAGAATATTGACGTTAGGACTTGACTTTTAGAAGCAAGATTCCGAGAAGGGTCTAGACAATTTCTGATTAGACTTGGCGAATTTGTAGGTCGCAGCCTGGTCATTTCCGTTAAACTTGATTCAATAATTATACAATAAGATGATATTACTCACATATCACTTCCAATGTGACTTCCGTAATGAACACCAAGTAAAACTTTAGTTTGGACATAGATCCGTTGCTTAACCATATTTGCTATTCGTAAGAACATTGTTGTAAAGCCTCTTGGATGTCACCTGTCTATCCATCAGCATTTTGAGGTACACTACTGAAAAGAGGTCTCCCTTACTGGAGGTTTTGTTAATAGTCATCGCGCCTGACGTACGTGTTAGTGACCGCAGAAAGACATGTTACACAGAAAGACGTTGCTGCCCGTCTCCTGGTTTTTGTTTCCTAGTCGCCTCCGCGGGCGACACACATCCATGGGAAGTGAAGATTCCACGGGGAGTGGAAGAAAGTTATTTAGGCACCTTCAAATCAGCAGACTTCATAGCAACATAGCAGGGTTCAAAATTGTTAATCTGAGGCAAAATACTTATATGATGATATAGTAGTGCGTTATATGATTAAACATGAACTGGTATGCTTAGGTTTAGTATCCTGGGTTACAAAGTAGTAAGATGTGATTAATGTATGTGACGCGGATAAGAGGTTTTTCTTCGGTGACGAACATAGTATTGATGACAAATTGAAATTTCGTTGTGTCATTGTTCTATCACGGTCTTAGAGAACATGTTAATTTGCATTAATTTCACAGAGATAAAATTGAAATCAATGTTTACAATACAATATACATTTGAATAGATTACCAGAATTTGAAAAACAGATATTGAACAAACTTTATGTTCTTAATTAATAAATGTTTTAAATTAGGCACATCATAAATCTAGCTTAAGTTTCTATGAATATAAATCTTCACAGTTTCACAACTGATTCCATTGATAGCCTAGTATGTGAAGTTCGACCTCTTGTTGGGGTAGTCCAAGGTTCAAATAGTTGGAACTCACTTTACCCATTTGCTATAACTTTGTAGAAAAACAAGAAAAATTAATATAAATGTTTTCATGCCGTTCAAAAGGATTCCTTGTTAATCCAGGTCATAAATATAATATTCTGGATAAGGAGATACTACAAGTTAGCCTGCAATTCCTTCCTAATTGTCTTGTGCCAAAAACTTGAGGACGAGTGATTCATTGTAGACGTGGTGTAGGTAAATCATCAGCATCCTGCTTAGGGCAATTGCGGTAATGGCGGCGCTTCCCGCGCAAAAGTGACGCGCGGCGCAACGTCCGCTGAGACGCGGCCAGTGTAACTCATCGCACAGAAATTGAATAATCATATCGTCTTATTATCAAATCATGCGTAATTTAAAAAGTACACAACGCAACACGTACGCCTGTTATAATATTTTTGGGGTAAAACAATTATGCGCTACATAAGGATGTTTCATTAAACGTTGGAATTATTTTAATGTAAATTAATATTAACTTTCACTCGGCATGTGGTAAGTAAAATAAATGACCAAAAACTTAGTATCCCTCAAAATACATTTGGAAGTCCGGCAGCTGAAAGAACTTTCTGTTTTGAAGATAAACATCGATTATATAAATTAAGCTTAATTAAATTAAACTTTAATTTAATTGTATTTTATTACAAAGATCGTATTTAATCTGGGCATCGATGACTTCACTTCCTCCATATTGCAGGAAGTACGTGGGAGTATCGAGTTTTCCTAGTTTCTTGCTGGGGTTACCAGGAATATGGTTGAAATAGTAGGTACATTTTCAATAACTCTAAAAAAATTGCACGTCTTTTAAATATATGATTTTAATACTACTGGTAACTACTGGAGAGACTAACCTTCATTTGAGTACAATTTGTGAAAACTTTGTATAATTTTAAAAATATAAAAATTGCTCTCTTTATCAAAATATCAGCTAACTATTAATGATGGGAAAGTTTATTTCATATTTTATTGGTTTCACTAAACAATGTATTTATGTAGTTATGACATTAATAAAAAACATTAGTCGGTATAAAATAAAAAATAATTTGGGTTTAGCTGCAAGCCGTCGAATGCACATATGCACGTTCTGACAAAAGTCCAATAATTTTTTAAGTCTCCTGAGATGGTTTATAAACTACAGTGATCTATTAACAGTAAGTAAATACTGGATCAATCTAAAATATAATCATGCTACTAGATGCGTTTATGCTAAAACACAGTAAGAGAGTTACAGTGATATTATGAAGTGATTATATTATGAAGTCGCATTGCGTTAACTGCAGCTCTACTATGCCAAATTTCCGCAGGTCTACCGTCGCATGTCAGTTGACCATATTTTAATACTATTACCGTTTAATCTGGGCCTATGATAACAATCGTGTTGCTTTAAGAGATCACCTTCAATTTCTGGGGCAAACCAACTGACCGTTAATGGTGTTACGTAAGAGAAGCGCTAATTTTCTAAGCGATTCAATATAGCTACTTAACTAACAGAATATGAAACGTGGAAACGAAGGCCTATGGAGTCAGAAGATTACATAGTAATGGCCGATACGACGAGGCCTATGCTATAAGACCGCAGTGAAAATTTCGTGAAGATTCATAAAGTTAAAAATAAATGTACCTATCTATATTCATGCACAGCAAGTACCTATGTATCTATAAACAAATGTTTCAAAATAAATGCCTATTATTAAAGAAATGTTACGAATGATGTCATTAAAATTTATAGTTTAAAAATTTTCCTCATCATGCGTGTATCTATTTTTATAAAGTTTGTTGCACCGCTTTTAGTCTATAAACTTTTATTTCTGGAGGTAAGTATGTTATTGATGATTCATCTCCACTCATTTTGAAAATAATCTAAATAGAATATTCCGACCTTCTTGATTTAATTTCGCTTGTCACAATCGTCAAAGATAATTTGTTACAGCAAATATATTAGCCTTTTTACAGTCTGAAAGTTGGCACGGTTATAGTGTTATCCTATCGGAGTTATACAATTAAATTTACTTTTAAAGTCTGTGGTAAAATTATAAAAGATGGCGGCCGTAGTGCTGGGCGTTTCGCTTGCGACACAACACCTAGTTATTACCTACGTTATCTGGGTCGAGCGCAGCCGCCATAACTAATACATTTGGTCTCTCTATGAGATTTGTTTATTTACTGACAAAAATGATTATGTAACTGTAGTGTTGCATTTATGCAATTATACATTAATAAATATTACAATTTTAGAAATATTTCCTTGATCATTCAGTAATGTAGGTATCAAAATTTGTTTGTTGTTGTTTGTTACGAGAATTTGTACAATGTTAATAAGCGTTAGGCGATATTTTTCTGTGACTGTGAGAGTTACTACCGGCTCTGGGCACCTGTAATCAACTCCACGCAGAGCAAGGGTTTATAGGAAGTCATGCATCTGTGCTTTGGCATTTCAGAAGACTGAGATGGTTGCCTTATATTTAGTCAACCATGATTTACTTCACCATATTGGTCTGACACGCAATGGGTTCCGGGTTCGATCCCCGGCTAGACATATATTTGAATGATGAATTTGGTATTCGTGTTTGTGTGTTTCCATGGCAATCTCGAAAAAGAATAAAATCCTACTGTGGGGCTATAACTATACATAGATTCGTTGCTATCCCTGAGGAATAAGTTGGAACTTCTCAAATAAGTATGTCTCCCTTACCACCCTCTTCAAATCAGAATACAGCACTGCTTAGCGCTGCTGTTATTGTGTAGAAATATATTACATAAGTACTACAGATGTTTGGGTTTAAAAATAATATCAGAGATGTTATAACTTCCGTAAACAATACCCATAGATCGTGATATTTCGTTCAGTCTAATCCTATAATTAGAAATCGCATATTTTTGGATATACAAGAATATTATGTAAGGATTTCGATTTTATCTTTATAAAAAAAAAACAATAGGTACCTATATTGTTAGACATTTTCTAAGAACGAGTAGTTGTTGTTTCTGAAGACTCTAGAATATAGAGTCTGTACTTTATAGCGTAGGAAGAAGTTCATAGTTCACGTCTTTCATATACATACTTATTATGATTAATGAATTATATTTGAATCCTTTGATATTCCAAATATAGTGGCAGTGATCGTGTTGAAAATAATTGGTAATAAAACAAAATAATTTAATAGACTATGATACTCGATGACCCGCGTGGCGGAGCGGTCACCATACCGGTCTGACACAGAGTGGGTTCCAGGTTTGATCCCCGTTCAGACAGATAAATAAATAATAAATTTAAATTTTTGTCTAAGGGTTGTTGTGCATTCGTCTTTATGTGTGTCCGTGGCACCCACGGTACAATTGAAAGGGCAAAATTTAAAGGGTTTTAGCAGACGGTAGAACGAGTAGTTATAGTTCGACCGGGGAAGTAGTTTTTGCGTTTCGGGGAAAAGGGGTGATTGCTCAATTATACTACGCGCCTATTTATGCCCTCAGGAGTAGTTAAGTTCAGATAGAACCCCTGTTCTATATGAAGTTGATTATGTGTCCCTGCGTCCATGACGGTACTAACCACATACTTAGATGGACTGCATATTTTTTGCTACTTCAATTTAAATAAAAAATGATGTGATTTTTGTTTTGGACAATTACGTATTACTTTGTTTTTTTTTTTAAAGACAGTTATGTTTTTTGTTTTTACGAACGTATGCAACGTAAAAGAGTTCGCTTAAAAAAGTGGTAAACATCGCAGAATATAAATAGGAGGGCAATAATCCGATCCATGAGTCTATTTAATTGTAAAAATATCTCTGTACGTGACGAGATAATAGCGTAAAAAATATTTAAAACTTGGTTCACACGCCAAATATAAGTAGAACAAGAGGATTTACTGATACTCAATTGGCTGGATGCCAAGCAAGTGTTAAATCCATTGTGTGTCTATGGAAAAAAAATAAAAGAACAAATAGTGTACGGATACGGAAAGGAATCATTGATACTTAGAACAATAAATTGTACCTGTGACAAAAAAATCTGTGAGAAATATTTGTCGGGTTGTAATTCTACGAAATGTTTGGTGAATGAATGTATTGGTCAGTGCGCACTGCGTAGGTCTCACTATCGGCTGCATTCATGCAGTTTTATGAATGAATCATTACGCTCGCATAAATACTCTACGCTGCTAAATTAAAGATACTATTTTGAATTGCGTCAAAGTACGTTGATTTTGAAATGGTGATGTGAAAACTGTTTATTACAGTTTTGTATAGTAATTAAGGAATTGAAACTACTTACGTTCTTATATATGATAATGACGAAATGTACCTATGCTTCTAAGCTTTTGTGCTAAGAAATTATTAGGAAGTACTTTTAAAGTTATATGTACACTAACGATTTAACTTGTTTTAAATATAAAAAAGTAAAAATCTATGTGCAATCGACCAATTGACCCATATATTTTAGCTGCAATAAAACCTACACTAAATATGTCCACCTATTTAACAAAACATTAGTAAACACATACGTAACTAGGATCAAAAATTGTACACATGAGGTCTATTTAAATCATAAATGAATACCAAGGCATAATTTCTAAATAACATCCTACAAAGAGGACACATTAAGGATGAACATTGACAATAAATTCCATATCCAAGGACGACAAATTCAACTGAATTAGTCTTAAAAATAATAACATTGTAGGAGATTCCACCTAAACTGCCATGTCTATAGTAAAACATCTGTTTTAGTTTTCAGAGGATAACAGGTAAGAATTGCAATAAGCTTTCCTTTATACAAACTACAAAGTAGCGGCTTTGTTTTGTTTGCCTCAGATTTAAGGTTAATTTGTTTAAGTCGTAAAACATCTGTTTGGATTTAAGTTACTTGTTATTAGGTTTATCTTAAAAGTAAGATAAGTTAGTTTGTTTTGTTTTCGAAACAAGGTATTATTCGGATTAATGTCTATTGTTATGCGAATTGACGTCTAATCAAGGCAATTTGAAACATCTGTTTGGTATTTGTATCCAAAGAAAGTAATTTGGCAAGTTTTCAAAATAAAACAGGTAAGACAGACTTTTGTAATAAAATGTTACTAAATGCAGCGATATCTATTCAGTTTTAACTGGATTGGTTTGATGGATGACTAACATCTGTTTGGGATTTGTAATTTATACAAGATACTAGTTGTTAAATAACCATTGTCGTTTTAAATGAAGGTAGATATCGGTTAATAATGTTCTTCTGAACCTCTTTTTACTCTTAAGTGAAATCGAGTCTGAAAACAGAAAACCAAGAATTTTTTAAAAGTTTATAATAGATTCAGTCGTACGAGCATATATTTTTATGTATGTATGATTTTGACCGACATTTAAACTGACAATGCAATAATGTGTAAAAATGAATAATACTAAATAAAAAGTAAAAAAAGTGTTTTTTGAGATATCAAAATCATAATATTTCTACTCATATCTGTCATTTAAATATTTATAACTATTGCACCCCGTGCTTTTTTTTACAATTTTTTAATTAATTTTAGGTCGATTTTTAACAAAAGCGTGTTTTTAGTTTTTTATCTATCCTTTATTTTAAGTATGCAATAGAGCCCAGCATCAAATCTTAATTATAATATAACTTAACCTAGAACGCTACTCGTGCAAGCTGGTAGAGTTCATTGCGGTTCGGTTCCGCCGTCACACTGTTTTTTTAAGCGTTACAACCATGTTGACAACCTGGTGGTAATTGGCCATTATAATAGAAGATAAAACACTATAAACCAAAGAGAGGATTTGAGCTTGGCCTAGATCTAGGGGAAACAGGGTTACTCGCCCCGGGCTCTCAGTGTTCACCTTTTTTATTCTTCGTCGACTCTATGAAGAAAGGAGATGTTCAAATTATTACAAATGAAGATCCGGGGCTGATAGGGCTCCTACATAAAGTCGGTCACAAATGGATTAGGCACTACCGCTAAGGAAAAAATTGGAATAACTAGTATGTGTGACTTACCACTTACCCTTACAACTTACTTCAAGCCTATTAGTATAAGTCAGAAATAGATGGGGCAATGTATCGAACCATGAGGAGTGCTGCCACGTTTATTCCAGTTAATTTGTAAGCTTATGTGATTAAACTTGTTTTACTTATCAATTGCTACATTTTGTATGGTGAATTACCTTTGATCTGGGACTTCCCTATCCTTAAACGGCGATATACCTCATTTGTGTAAAGCTTAAAGAGAAATTCTCCCAACTATGAATAACATTGATAAGACTGTTTACGTCCACCGTATTCAAAACTCACGCGTCATTTTCCTCTTACGTCAATATTTCACTGATTTGTGGACTTAATTCATAAAATGTCCTTACAATATCCTTAATATACCTATATAGGTGTATCAAGGATATTACCTACTACAGCATTTGAGTAATTATAATATGTATTCAATCATTAATTATAAACGTTCTTACTCTGCAGCACTGGCCTTTTATGAATCTAAATCTTTATA
>DWNY01000149.1:0-20090 GCA_018250635.1 Telegonus apastus | reverse complement strand
ACAAGTACCCACTACTACATATTAATAAATCCAATCTTTATGTTAAGATTTAGATATCATTTTTATGTGTAATCCACAATAAAAAAGTACCATGTTAAAATAATAGTTGTTAGTTAGAGTAGAAGTAGAAATGCAAGATCTAGAAAATACAAAATTTCTACAAAACTATTGACTTTTATTGAAATAAGCTGATATTAAGTAGGTATATTAAATACATAGTGTACATACGTTTAACTACATTAATGTAAACCCTTTAATGCAATGAAGTTCATTGTTATATGAGGTGAATTCATGACAAGTAGCTTTGAAAGTTTAGTGGCTATATATCTACAATATCTATATGTAGAGTATATTTTATAATAAAATTTACTTTTTGTTTTTTATTTACAAACTAAAACCCATATAAAATTATTAAATAATTGGATATAAGCAATAAAACGGAACGATACAAAATAAATCCGTGAATTTTATTTTGTCATTGGGTGGTCATTATGTAATCATTACTGTCACCCTATTGTAGATATTTTACTGGGGTTTCAAAATTAGAACATTTTTATTTCGAATCAAATTAATGCCTTTGAATATTGTATGAACCAAGGTATTAACAACATGGACGACTCCTGAGTATTCTGCGAAATGTAGAGCTACAAAATTCTTATGTAACAAGTACATTTCTACCAAATTTTAAATCTATTTTTATACGATCTAAAAATATTTTATTACATAAGCGAGTAGGTATTTAACAGTCGTACGATTTGTAACACAAAAAAATCTTTAACGGCAATTAACTGGTTCAAACCTAGTGTACAATTACTAAAAAGCAATTCATTTTCTTTGTACCTACCTACAATGTAGAAGTATGCTTATACAAAGTTCTCGATAAAAATACAATTTAGGCCTATTCAATAGGCAACGGTAGGTAGACAAACAAGATTTATCTTCCTAATACCTAGTTATCACTAGCTTGCTATGTGAATTCGCTATTAACGTAAAAATAAAGGTGAGACCAGACGAATTACGCGATTTATTATCGACAACGCCTTCAAACATTCGTAAAGGCCTGTCAGACCGCAGAATCGACGTATAAAAATGTTAAGCGGCGCAGGCGGGGTTTGTTAATGCTTTGTTGTCTATCAGCTATTTATACCCGATAATCCGGCAACCAACTGTACGAGATAAAGCTCGGATCCGCGTACACACAATAAAACACCAACTGGGCCGTAGCATCGGATGAGAGCATTTATTTCACGTTAAAACATATTATTCCCAGCCGTGCACAACTCTGTAAACAAACGAGACAGAGCGTGGGTGTGATTCGTGTAGATTAGAAATTTAGTAACTGGATTTTTGTATAGGTAATTGCAATCAGAATTTTGTATTTATATAAAGCGGAGTAACTCATTAGTATCTACGGAATGGGGCCTCACGCTCTGGGGTTCTGAATTCGTTTTTCTGGCGAGAAATTTCTTTATATATATTCAGGCTCTATACATTTCCAATATATAATTGTCTGTGGCACAAGACGGTCCCATGTTGTCAAAAATAAATGCACTTATCACCAGTGACAAAAGTGATGTTTTAATGATGATTTTAAATATAAGTTTAAGCATTGTTGAAAAAGTCGAATCGAAGAACCACAGACGAGTATGAAATAGCCAGCAAATGAACTTTTGAATGCTTAGCGATATTTAATTTATTCTTGGCATCGTATTTGCTCCACTAGTCTGATGCTTTGCGTATGAATGAAGTAATAAATTAGTTATCATTATTCGTGTACGTCTGCGCTGGTACTTCATATATCATTCGCTATAATACCTGCCTAATCCGCGATATGATTTTGGGCCAAAGTAATATAACAAACTTAATGTTAATCCACAAACAAAATGCTTCAGGGGAGCTTTTCATGAATCAAATTATAATTATTATTAGTAAACGAGTTTTCCGACTAAACTCACAGACGCACAAGGTATTTTTCAATTGAAGACTTATTTACTTTCTCCGATAGTAAAAAATAAGCAATAAGTTGAAAAAATATAGACTAGTAGTCGGCATTTTTATAGCGCTATCTTGTAGTTTCGATTGATTAGTCGTCTCACATTACTCATTAGTCATTAGCCCGCATAGAGAAAGCCAGGTTAAAATATTTTATTTTTAAATTACAAGCAAATAACCATGGCAGTCTAAATAAACCATTACTGTAAAATGATAGATGGGCACTTATTTAGAGGAAAAATGAGGATAAATATGTCTTCTATTTTAGATATTACTTACCAATGCCATGTTACGGTAGAAAAATTATTCAAATAATGTACATAGTAGCAGATGTAGTTAATTTAAATTATGTAGCAGCGCTTATCTAAGAAGTTACTAAAAATAAACGTTAAATAATAGAAGTTTATTGTACGTACAGTAAGCATTATGTATATGTATGTGTTCAGAAATACTTCGGTACTAGATTAATAATGTAGTTTCTAGATATTAAATTTAGTGTCACATTACATAGTATAAAAACTATTTGTACAGTGCAATCTTGCGTCAAAATTAAGCTGTTAACTATTTTACTGCCGTCCTGAATTCAAATTATTTTACGAACTGCTGACTTCATAACTGAGGTTTAAAATAGTCCCATCCCGTCCAAATATTCCAGTGTTCGTAAAATAAGATTGATTTATCGTATGAACATTTTTATTGGCACCATCTGTTGTATTATAAGTGGGTACCGACTTCATATAGTTGTATAAAACGCCTTACGGTCAAGATCTATTGCGGTTTGAATTACATAACATATATTTTTTATAACACAAGTGTTATAGAAGTGGGAAACGATCTACTGAAGTCTACCTCATAGAATGTGGCAATTGGCGATTATTAACTTGAACTAGTGGACTTGCCGCAATGGTCGAAATTAGGCCATAATTAAAATAATAAAACGAAACATATCCCTCACTTCTTTTCCCCATGACTTGAACGTATGCCTAATCTCAAACTTTTCTGTGCACGAAGTATTCCAAAAAGGGTGCCGTAAATTTACGCTTCACATATTAATGTATAGATTAAGTAGGTACCAGAAGTCGGCCACAACTGCTTACTAATTGCTAACTCAGACGACTAATTTGGAATGCCTATAATAGTATAATTGATAATGAACTATAATAAAAACTTGTTTCTATGTCTTAGGGTGTTAGAACAATTTGTAGTGCGATTCCGAAAGCACAACGGCCAGACCTATTTCTGCTTTATAACAACAATGTTAACCGGTGCTATGTTCTGGTTTGAAGAGGTAAGGCTAAGCTGGCACTCCAACTTAGCTCTCACAGGTAGCAACACAATCGTGACCAAACTCTGGTAAGCTTCTTATCTGATCTGATGTTGGTACGGATGGTACAGATGTTCATATGTAGACTGCCACTTACTATCAGGTGATCTGCACACTCGGCTGTATATCTATATTATAGTCGCAACCTCTTTTCTGTCCCAAAGCTGAGTACGGGTGTCTTCCCACAACTGGGTGAGGAAGTCTGTTTTACAAAAAATATATTATTGTATCTTAGAGTGACTGGCGTCTGCTGAAATCATATGTTAGACTTGTTTTCCATTTTTCAGGATTATGTATGTACGTAGTCGTATTAAAAATCAATTATCACTTGTATTTATGACGGAGAACGTTGTGGCAAAACCTGCCAGACATATGAGTTCTTCATAACGTCCTGAAATGTGTGTAAAGTCTATCAACCCACACTTGTCAGCTGGCCAGCGTAGTGCATTATGACCTGCAAGACTTGCCCTTCTCAATTGAGAGATCTGTAATTAATTATCATTTCAAAAACTACAAATACCTTTAACCCAACAGTACGTTCATAGTACGTGTCTCTTCCATCAATCGGCCTTTTGAGGTCCTCTGCTTAACTTAATGAGGGTTTTTACCAATAGTCGCTTAACCTGGCATTAGGGTTGATGACCACCGAGGGTGTTGATGTTGCACACTAGCTTCCCAGAAGGCTGCTGCCTATATCCTGGGTTTTCTCTCTCAGTACGTGTATCTAATGGAAAATATTCGTCTTCAAATCTGATAAAACTTTTCGTGGTTCGTGGAGTCATCGCATTACCCTATTTCCATCATTCCAGAAGTAAGGATCTACCTATGAATTTCATACCTGGTTCAGTTACATAAAGTCGCTACATATTTCACAAGATTTCAGATGATTGTTTTTTAGGTATTTTTTTTTGGGTTTTAAATGAAGTTTTTGCTACGGTTCGATAAAATTGTAGATCTGGGCCTGACATCATAACCGGAGGCAAGCTCATTTACAATTTCCGTCACATAAAATTGTCAAACTACTTACATCGTTAAACACGTGTGCAACACATTATTTCTATTAAGAAGTTAACTATCCCGTGCATGAAGTTTATAGAATTTAGAGCAAGGAATGCAAACGACGCAACAAACGCGGCCCTGAGTTAGGTATACATAGATAAAACGCTATGTGAACGCAAATTACATGTCATACAAAAGAATGTAATAAAATTTAATGAGACGTACAAATAGTTGGCTCTTTTTTTATTTTAAATACCGCCTATCACAAAAACAAACAGAGGTGCGGAAGATCTTTTATGACTTAAAAAAATTCTTGAGACTGAATTTTGTTGACGCATAATTCGATCAAAGTATAAGTTTAATTGCATCTTCAGCGCTATTATTATCTCACTACATTTTTATTAAATCTGCAGGTATTATTTACTATAAGGATCCATTCGCATGTACCTACTACATCCACAGCACTATTATATCTGCGAGGGCGGGCAAAAAAAAGATAAAAATGCATAGCATTTATTCATTCGTGGTTCGTACTGGCCAAATGAATATGCGGTCGGTGATATCGAAAACACGTTTTTATATATTAGTTATTATAAAGCACATATGACGTCACTGCAGTGAGAATTTACGCGTTATCACTGCTTGCCCAGTTTTTGTTGCTGGTATGCGATTTGGTTCAAGTCTTTGTGGTTTGAGTACGGAGGCCACCGCCACATTAATGATTTCCTATTTACAACAGTCCTGCTATATTTCGGTTTTAGAGGGATACATACTTATACGAAGCGTTTTAACTTCATCCTCAAGGGTAGAGACGCATCTGTGGTCTACTTTACGTAAGATATATTATCTGGTGTTGATTATATCATTACATCATTTGGACAGCATTCTCATTAACAACTTCTATATTGGTGACTAGCTGTTCCCCGCAGTTTCGCCCGTGTTAAAGAAGTAAAAAGCATAGGTACATTAAAATGTGTCTAATAGTAACTGACGTTAGCGCTCGCGAAAGGAGCCGCATGCTCGTGGAGCATGCGCTAATGATTTTTTCAAAAATTAAAGTAGCCTAAGTTACGCCTTAGACCCTCAGCTATCTTCCGGTGAATGGTCCGTCAAAATCGGTCTAGCCGTTTGAAAGATTAACTCAGCCAAACAGACAGACAGACAGACCAATGGACAGACAGACAGACAAACATTTTTATAATCGTATTTTTGTTATAAGTACAGTGTATACTTTCATATAAGTACATTTAGTAAAAAGTTGTTATTTTGACATTACAAACAGACACTTAGATTTTATTATATGTAGATGTAAAGAAGAAATATTTCTAAAGATGTACATATAGAAGGAAAGTTGACTGTGGCACGTATGAGTAGGCATTAAGCCTAAAAAATACACAACTAAACCTAATAGTTTGTACGTGCGCTAGTCACGCTATTTCAGACAAATAACATCGTTATGTGGACAGTGACTAATGACTAACGTTTAAACAGATTAAACGAAGCTTTGCAATTATTGTAATTTCCAGGTTACAGAGGATACCTACTTATATTATAGCCATTTAAAGATTGTGGCAATCTTCCACGAAAATGGTGACGCTTCTAAATGCATAATTAATGGTTATTTATTTTGGTTTGTCAAAAAAGTAAATATCAGGCGCGTTGACCTTAGGTCGAAGAGAACTTTACAGCCATCAATCTGTGCCAATTTTTCCGCAAGTGGTATGTTCTCGATGAATGCCTAATGACGTGTGACGAGAGATGATTAGTAGGTAGGTGTATATTTCCGATAAAGTTTCTTTATGTTTTGAAAAGATGTTGGCTGTTATCCATTTATGCGATACTGCTGAGAATGGGTATTATGTCTAAGAGCTTGGAAAGTGCTTCACTATGCAATTATAGAGCAGCTTTGTAAATATACGGGGTAGTGGTCAATTTGTTTATCGGAAAATTTCTGTTGCCCGTAATGTTATTTTAACAACTGGGTAACTACTTATTACGTGCATAATGTATTTCATATGTGTACGTTAATATTTTGTAAAGCAAGAAAAAAGACAATGTTTGAATTTCATACTACATGGGTATTCACTTTTTTATGTAAAATTGAACTAGCATGAGTTCCACCTGACCACAAGTGGTTACTGCCGCCCATGGACATCTGTAGCTAACTCTCTATAAAACAGACTCTACTTGAAGTCAATTAGAGATAGGTTGTCACTCTTGCGCACTAAGATGATCGTCTCGTGTTTAAGTCAGCCGGCATCGAAAGACCTTTCCAACGAAATGCATGAACTGTTTCACGCTAGAAATGGGTGTGATGATAGTAGCTCTGATCCAACCGTACTTGTTCTACCACCTTTTTTTATAAAATATTATTATTCCATATTATTATGGAGGTAGTAAACGTGCAACAAATAGATGTACTGCATTCCACCTTATTGTAAATGCCATTGACACCCATAGACTTCTGTAATCAACCCATGATAAGATCAAATTCCCATCTGAGGTTGGCCACAAATGCGTTGCTACCCTGAGGACTAAATTAGACCGCCTCGGATAAGTACGTCTCCTTACCACGCACCTATTAAGTTTCATACAATAACGTTTGTACATTTTAGATGCATGAGCTTCGAAGTTTTATGCCATTATCCTAGAAAATATCTGTAAATTTATTAAATGAGAAAATAGGTAAATGCTGAAGTTTTTTTTATATAAAATTGAAATAATAAAGTAGCACGTGTTCCACCTGACCACAAGTGGTTACTGCCGCCCATGGACATCTATATAATAGTTTTTCAATATTATAATTTTAATGGAGTATAATTAAAATTAGTAACTTAGTCGTATTTTTGAACTTGTCATTAGTATATTATTAGTAGCTAACTTAATAAAAAGTTGTAGGTATACTATGAAATATTAACCCTTACACACGTACAGAAAATTTGTCTTTTACATAATTCAAAGAAATAAAATAATCGTATCTTAATATCGCTTACAAATGACATATTATTCTTGGAAACTCCAGTCATTTAAAAACTTACATCTATGTACAAAATTCCTATCAGTAAAACGGTGATTATTTTAAAGAAGCCACATAGGTATATACTGGTTTATCGCAATTAACATTTAATTAAATTAATTATCTGGGTTGATGATACACTGTGATGTAAGTTACTACCTTTATTATATATTTTATAGATAAAAACCTCTTTGATATACAATACATAAATACAGATAATTAATTTCTTCTGTTATTATTCATACACAATAATTATTTTCACGTTAAACAGCTACATGGCAAACAACTTTAAAATTAAATGATCCGTGCAGTAAAAGCCAAATTGGAGGGCAGGGCGGGCGGCGCATTATGCTTACACATCGGGCGCGGCGTTCCGCTTGTTTACGTTTTTCCTGACCACGTTTTCGACTAAAAATACGTTTGCATCCTGCCGTTTGAGGCTCACGCCATTGGTCGGATCGAGTGAAGGAAACCGGGGAGGACTTGAAAAGTCCGCCGACCCCCCGTCGCCCCCGCACCGCACGGTATTTTATTTGAAAGTATCCGAGGGGCCATACTCGTAAAGCAGCAGAAATAACCCTGAACGCTGGAAGCAGCAGAATCGCGGTCAGTCGTGTTGTGCGTCTCACAGTGCTAGCTAGTGACTTCTAACATGGTTCTGGACACAGAAGACTGGGTAGGTTGATTAATATTTAAAAGTGCAATAACTATTTTTTTCTAAAAATGTTTAGGTACATAATTAAAATTTTGATGCATTTTTATTAATTTGAATTCTTAAAGAAAATTGAATAATTCAAAATAATGTGAGACCGATGCGCGTGATTTCAAAATACGAGACATGGGTACACCTGCTATCTCATTAATTTAGTGAAGTGAATATTCGGTACTTTCAATTGTTTATAGTTTTTTACATTAGAACCGAACAAATAATACGCTTACAATAATTTATTAGGCTTGACAATTGTAAATATTTTGCGAATTTATTGATTGGTACTCTCCTCAATTTAAATTTTAACGATAATCTACACCAACATTTTTTAAAATTTAAATTTTATATTGGCATAGCAAAGATAATGTACATAGCATGAAAATTAAAATGAAATAAATAATGATACCAGTTAATAATGACAACCAGTTGACTCCGTTTTAAATGTAACCGTTTATTAAGATTTCATTAAATAAAATTTCAATTCAACATTTTTTGCACGATTAAGTGCTCAAAATTTTGTATAAGAAAATGAAAAGATGGAGGGACCTATATTTAGAAAACTTGAAATAATATAACAACAAAATGAAATAAGAATTAACAAGAATATTTTTTTTTCAAAAATACATTTCGATAAATAAAAATATGATAGTAAGCTGAGTACGAAAAATACATTAAGGATGTTTACAAAAAACAAAACTTACAAACTAAGCTATACCAACCCAAGTACTTAATGTACAAAGATTAATAATCAACACAATAAAATTTTCAAATATAGAAATTTCTTTTATTAAATATACCAAAAAACTAATATTGTAATATAATTTTCACAAAAATAAAAGAAAAAGAAAACATTTAAAAAATTTGTTTATCGATTGACGATGATGCAAGCAATAAAATTCTATTTCATCCGAGCATTAGTAGAGACATGTTAATTGTGAAGGAACTAGACTGAAGAATTCCTAATAACTCTATTAGATACACACATTTAGTTTTTACTATTATTTAAATTTACGGTTTTAGATAAAATGCCGCAATAGTCAATTTAAACAAATTGTTAAATCTATTAATCTTAATCTTATGGATGTGCCCACTACTTAGTTATTTAAAGCGTAATTTTCACTAATTCAACCCAATGAATGCGCAATAAACACGCTCAATAGTGCTGCTATTGATATTTTGTCGTATTCTCATAAAACATCAATCTTACCAATCGTTTATCCTCCAAATAGAAGACTGGAAGTACAAAGTATCGTATAAAGATTCGGAGCAATCGAGAACACGCAAGACCAATGAATCTATTTTGGTTTCAATTGCACGTAAAATAAATTAATTACACTTAACTGACGTGAGACTACGGGAAACTTGCCTTTTTGACCTACATACTCAATATAGAAATTAGTAGCTAAGTCACATTATAAGGTCACGATTGTCTTTGTAAACTGGAGTAGCGGCTAAGAAGTTATCTGGAACACAGATTCTATAAAGATATTTAATTGAAATACAACTTTAATCGCACACACACAATGTGGGTGGTAGAACCCTTTGTGCTTCGACTCCGGCGGCACCCCCGCCACACCTAGTTCTGCCTCATAACAGCAGTGTTAAACGCTGCTGTGTTCTGGTTTGAGGAGTGTTGTAGACATCATTATTCAGAGAGTTCCAACTTAGTCCTCAGGAGTAGCAACGCATCTGTGGCCAACCTCAGTTAAGTTCTTATTTTGGGTTGATTAAAGATGTTCATGGGCGGCAGTGGCCACTTACCATTAAGCGGGCTCATTTGCTACTTTTATAACATAAAAAAACTTGTACTAGTTTAATGTATCTTGCCCGAGCTACTACTCGTTACAAGCAGTTAGTTGTTTTGTGAAGAGTCATTAGATAGAGAGACATGTAAACCCAAAATTCAGAAATGCAATAAAATATGATGATACATGTAAGTGTTAGAAATGAATAAGTGTAATAAATCTATACTACAAAATATTTCTGAAAACATAGATCATGTCACAAAATATATAATATATTATCATATACGTATTATTATGGTGGAAGATGATATTTACTTGGCTTTGCGCCAAACTATAATAAATACCTATTACGTTATAAACTTACATTTATCAATATTTCACCACAAAGTTAGGACAGTATGGTATGCGATTTATCATTACGAAAAACCCTTCAAATATATTTTATCTGTTTCAGGCTGATGAGCTCCCGCCAGAACAAATTGCCGGTAAGTGATGGCCTACATTAATAGATTAAATAATATCACTAAATCTTAAAATATTTTGTTAAGAAAAATATTATTTTGTAATGTTTACACGACGAAAAATCGCAATCTCAGTATTTGGAAGCGAGCCAAAAGCACAATAGAGGCTGACTTCATAAATTTAACAGACGCGGGCTCCGCATAATAAATTCGTTCTTCCAAAATCGCGTGTGGGTTTAATTAGCCATCCCGAAATACGTAGGTACTTCTTAAAGCGAGGCATGCAAGGCGTGGCTCTATAAACTTACGAATGATATCGTTTTTAATGTAAACGTACCTGTTTGTATAGGTATTTTATGTATATGAATAACTGCAATCTATCCATGACTGAACGAACCACCATCCATCAGTATTTTAAGGTCTCTTTCGGTCGCAGAGGTCTCTTTTTTTTGGTGCAACTTTAACCAGACCTGTTTTCTCGCTGTCATTTTCAGCAGCACGGTCCACCTGGTATAACCTGTAGTGCTTTTGCTTAAACTCCATAATTTTGAAAGGGTGTCCACTCTGATATACGTTTTACATTAAGTTTCTTGTAAGCAGCTTAACCTAAGAAATTTTATGATTTTATGTAATGCCGGTCACTCATCCAAATACAGATTGATCTTATTTTGCTTATTTCTAGTCTAGTTATGGATATGCCGTAATTACTAAATAATGATATTGTATGAATGTAGTTCCAATATTTACATTTATGATAAAAAAATAATAATCCAGTCTATTTAGTGAAATAATGTAGATACAAAACATGTTATATAAAAAGGAAGACTTCGTCTTCATTTCCTGTATCAATAAAATAACACTGATTAAATAATTACTCTTTAATAATACAGGTTATTAAATACAGAAAAATTAGCTATACTAGAACGTCCGTCTTTTGTCATGTAATTATAAATGGGCCATTGGCACTTAACAATCTGTGAACAGAAAAAAAGATTAACAAGATCGAATTTTAACGAGTAGGCAAACGAGCCAGCGCGGTCGAGTGCGGAAATGACAATACCAACAGCTGTCAAATCCATAATGACAGTGACGACAGAAAAAACATTGTTGTCATTTATAAAACACATCTGTCCGTCTGTACGATTTAAATACAACTTTGCTGTTAGTTTCGTAAAAGTAAACAAATCATTACGTATACGTAATATTCATTTTATTCCATATACTTAATTGATTCGTGAACTTTAGATACTTCTATAGATTAATTTAAGACTAAAAATCAATCATTTATAAAAGTCCATGCTAAAAATATATACATACATAGAGTCCCTTACAAGGAAAACCATACAAAAGTAATGATAGTGAAAATCATTAGAACTTTAAAACCTCATTATTTGATTAGGGATGTTAGATGCGCGCAACTCCCCGAGGCTTGCGTTGATCTAAACCAATCTATAAAATTAAGCAACATCGGGCTCAGTCGGAAAATGGATGGGTGACGCTTCCGTTGGAAAGCATGTTAATCACCATTGGATCATTGGATAGCAGTCTTCTTCATCAACTCTCATTATAGCAGCTTGATGCAGTACTCACTAAGCCTACCCCAGTTGTGGGAAGAGACCCATGCCCTGTGGTGGGACATAAAGAAGATTGCGGCGAGGAAAGATGACTTTACAGTCTACGATCACGATCTTTTTTGCTGTCTACCCCTTAATCTTTTATTCGCAAGGAGGCCACCACCAATAAACCAATAAACGTGAACTCATTTGTTGTGTATTGATATCTTTTAAAATCCTTCACCTCACAGGTGAAGTTTGGTGTTCGTAATTGTATGTAAGTTTTAAATGATTAATATTAAGCGTAGGTAGGTAGGTCATTTAAAAGTTTAGCAACTGTAGATTTGCATTGGTAACGTCTATTTTTGGTAGGGGTCAGCCTATTTATAAAATGGTTTATAATCCATGAGCGATCTCCGTCTCTTCTCATGGGTAGTAGCAGTAAGTGAAGGACAATGTCTAGGATATGGGCAGCAGTGTCTTCCTGTGTACCATCAATACCCACTGCGCTCACCAACACACATGCGAGGCGCGGTGATTATTGACAAAAACTTTCATTGAGGAAGGCCTATGTCTTACAGGTGGACCTCAAAGGAATGTGATTTTTGTAATATAAGAAGCAGTGGTGGATTAGGTGGTGGACTAAGGCGGCAGATTTAAAGGACCGCAATTAATCTTGGACGACCTTTTTTCGGCAACTTTCGAAGGCTATTTTATCTTGATGATCTATTGTCGTTAAGGTTAGGGGCGTTAGCAAATACTGATTTTCTGATTCCGCGGTCATTTGTACAGCCCAAAATTAAAGTATTGGGTTCCAGAAGTCGGTAGGGGCGGATAAATTTCAATAACCTACTGACGGTAAATATTCAAATCCGCCAGTGATAAGAAATAATTAATTGTCGAAAGCATTTCATTAACAAATGCTTTCGAAACATCTTAAAGTTCAATAAGCATAATAGATACTCTGGCTACGTCGATCCAAACGATCCATTTAATTTACATGCCAATACAATACGTAAAACGTTAACACATACGTAACTCTACATGAAAAGTGACATACAGCTGCATCGTTTAACAATTTTACAAGCGCGTCATTAGGTAACTAATTTATCATTTGATGCTTTCATTTTCAAATAGGATATTTATAGATCGTAGCATCAGTTTGTATTATGTTTTGAAATTTTACATTATTATTTCACATAGTAGTCCTGAATAACATCTGAAGTGTGACAACGTTTGAAGTGTTCTGAAAAGTATAGCCTAATGATTCGGAAGGACTTTTAACTTGGGCTCCGTGATTCGAATTTTGTCCATTTTTTTAAGTTGTGTAGGTATGGTAGAAATAATTATCACGTAATTTTAAAGACAAAGAAACATCCTGAGGAATCCTATAGACCAGATCCTACCAATCCTCACTTCACCAGCGTGGTGAAATTGGTTCTAAATCCTGATTAACCTGGGAGTACGCCCGTGTCTTGCATTGATGAGTAATGGGTTGACGATAAAAGTGCTCTGAAATCCAGCTTTATATAAAAGAGAAGCTATTCGTCTAATATTGCTATAATCCGTTAACGGTAGTGATCAACAATCGATTAGCTTCTTTTACGGTCAAATTTAATGATGAAATTAAAATTTAGTACAATACAAAGCAACCAGTAAAATTTGTTTTGTTAGTATACAGGGAAAACATGAGGTTGGTTGTTTGGGCGGGCGGCGCGGCGTGGCAACACGCCTGGACTGCTGCCAATGCGCCGTGGAAATCAGATAGAGCGTGCTATCGTCATTGTTTAACCAAAATCTTTACTCAATTTTCGAGAATTACAGACAGACATGAACCGGCGATGAGTAACCGTATTCGTGATGTTGTATACACTGGAAATAAACTTCTATTTTTGTAATCGCAAACAGTTACAAAATGCAAATAATATTTGTTTATGTTTTCCCGCCGCGTAACCAAAACAGCTGTAATGTCCTGGAATCCGCTTCAGGGTTTTACCACGAATATATTTCTTTATAACATATACTCATGTAGAATATTGTCGTGAAATTAATACGGTTTGCCATTGTATATAAGTACTCCTGAAGCCGTAATGAACCATCACTACCTACTACAAGAATGTTTTCATGAGCGGCTTGTTGCTTCAAAGCTTGTTTAACTCTCTCGGATTTATTATAATTATACGTAACAAATGGTCATATAATCTCAAACATTTACTGTGATCCACTTATCTGTAAGTTACCTTTGAATAAAGTAATTTGTAGATAAGGTTGAACCGTGTGATCCGACTTCAGAGGCAACGTCGCCGCATCTGTTTCTGCCTAATAACACCGATATTAAGTGCCGCTGTGTTCTAGTTTGAAAGGTATGATAAAGGAGACATACTTATTCGAGGTTCCAAACTTAGTCCCCTGGGGTAGCAATTCATGCAATCTGCAGCCAATCTCAAGTAAGGCGAATCTGGGGTTGATTACAATTGTTCAACTACGGCAGTGGCCACTTTCAGCCAGGTGGGCTGCATGCCCGTTTACTATTTCTTAATGATGTATATACGAGTAAAAATACTAAACAATGTTTCCTATAACTTGTTAAGATTAAATTCAATGCAACTAGCAAACTAAGTTAAAATCATAAATGATGATACATCGGGGCCATGGATCTGTATGTTACTGCCTTTAAATAAGTTAGAAATCCTACCAAAAGTAATATTACTGCTTCGCTACCTTCTAAATACTGAGGTCTAGGTTCACGCATTTCAGCCTTTATGCGTGAATAATTTAAAGTTGCTGCAATGAAACTTCAAATAACGTAGGCGTGGTGGTCGTATTGCCGTAGATGTTCCTCTTACCCGATAGCTTCAAGTGTCATTTGAATTTTTTTTTTAATCTGCATGTTCCGCTAAAATTTACAGCGCATTTTCGTGATCTTACATTTGTTTTTAAAGCTCATTGCTGAAGCTTGTAATGTTTAAGGAAAAATCTAATCCGATGGTCACGAGCCAGATTCTTGTATGGATTCTTCCTTAGACAGTCACTTTATTCGCTATGATATTGAAGGAAAAATTATGAAATGTATGCTGACGCAGTATCCAGGTTACGACACCCTTTCTTGCTGCGATCGTGGGCAGATAATTAATAAACGGCTCAAATATAAGAAAAAGTAATAAAAAGCACGGGTCTTTGAGACAACTGCCAAGACATCTTGATGATTAAAATTAACAACTCCGCTGGCGAAAATAAAAATCATGTTTTTCTAGTATTTCGTTGGCAAAATATAGGGAGACAGCTGCGCTCCGCTAAGCGGTGACTTCAAGCCAACGACTTGCTTTATCATACGATCTTAAAAAAATAAAGATAAAAAGATGTCAGATCCATTCATTCCCTTTATATTAGTTTAATTAATAACCTTCTTTCATAACGACGACCCATTTATACCAGAGGTTATTGTAATGATCTACCACGTAGACGATTGGAAGCTCAGGCGTGCCTCTAACATCTAAAATGTTAATTAATATATCTTTCCTGAGTATGTACTCATCTATGTGTATGTATCCATTTGATATTTAAAACTAAATTCCTATTCTTACCTTAAACATGTTAATCTTAAAAATCATATACTTAAACTGCAAAAATATCATATTGTTAAAGTATCACTTTTACAACTTATTTATTTACGTGCTTATGTCTAGGTTTAATATAAAAGTATGTCTAAAGTTCTTTGTATGACAAAACATAATATATAAAACGACGGCCAGACAGATTTACAAATAATCGGTTTATTCAGCATTATACATACATTAATATCAATCAATTTTAATGTCAATCCAATTGTACATTAATACATCTTTATTCACTAATTTTACATGCTTCCATTACCATGACTTTTCAATGGTCTATCTGATGACAATTCACAAATCAAAGCAATAGTATCTATTCCAAAAAGTACTAATAGAAGAAGTGTTTAATAGGTGACGTAAATGATCAATAACCTATGAATTATATAAGCTGTACATGAATCACCGTGATATGATAACATATATAAGTGTAAAGCGTGATTCTGGAATGAGAAATTCTTAATTGTATCCGTAAGCTTCAGTAGGATATACTCCAAACATTTAAATGAGAAATAACGCAGTCTGGGGAAAGAGCATTTAAAATTGAGAAATGAGACCAGCAGTTTGTCTCTCAACTACACCATTAAAACTTCCAAGAAGTTTATTTTTGCTAGCCACATTTGATATCATTTGATATTTATATACAATAATGACGCACGTTCAGAAATATAACTTATATGAACCGGGCAAATTACGACGGATTTTTATAACAGCCGTCACTCGCCAACGTATAATAAGTTGTCATGTAGTGTTTATTCTCTTTATAGGACGGAATATGATCACTCATAATTTATCTTCACTTTAAATTTACTGAGTACCTATAGTGAACGGGACAAGGTAAATCAGTTCTGGAATTTTTTTCATATTCGTTAATTAAGACTTACGACACAAGTAGGTAAGTATTTCTTGTTCGATTTTCTTATTACGCTATTACGAATGTACTTATTTAAAGTGATGCAGAAATGTCCAGTAGTACAGATTAAGGATGTAAAATCTATTACTTCTTTAAAAAAATATATATTTCGGACTTTATCCAATTATCATTTAAAATGAGCAGTTTTGAATGCCCGCTTCTATAGACGTATTTTCTAATATTTATTATTTTATAGCATTTATATACCTGACATACCTGAAATCGACCACGCGTTGTTACCCTTAGGACTAAGTTGAACTAAGATAAGCCTTGAATAAGTATATTATAGGTAATCTGTAAAGCAATATATGTATGTTTTTTTTAATTTCACTAAAAATTGTTACTACTAGCGTTATATTGTTACTAACGAAAAAATCCGGTGAAGACTAAGAATTAACTAAGAATTTCTATCCACTTACACATTAACTTAATTTTTAGACGCATATAACAATGCGTATGATAAATTAATTACTTCCTTAAACGGTAAAGGATCTGGAAAACCAACATGTCCAAAAGTTCTCTCTAAAAACCTCAATGATTTTTTCCTACGAGTCTCTCACTCTACTATGGGGGTGGACTATTCCATACTAATTCAGAAAGTATCTACTAACTTCAGAAGGGAAGAAAACTAGTATCAAGTTCAAATTATTTTTAATAGTAGAGTGTTAGCGTCATAATTAATTATCAACATCTATGCGTGTTGCGCCACGCTCCGCGCTGGGCGCCGGCGATGCAGCGACGTTGCACCAAAATAGACGTATTGCACAACTTATTCGCATTGCATCTCAGAGCATTGAACTGCTGTCCTAATCTCACTGTAGCTCGCCCAGCCATCAGTGCAAGTGTTTTTATTGCCAGGGCAACACCGCAATTGCATCTATTAGCGAGTCGTCCTTACAGAAAGTCCTGTAAAAGGGAAATTGTAAAAGCTCATCCGGGAAAGCGTCATGAGTACGCTAAATATTGAGGGTACGTCACTAAACTGGGATTCCAGCTGTATGAGAGTGGAGTGCCAGGTGTTACGTAACCAGTAACTAAGTAAGTCCTTTTTGTTACAGTCCTCCGCAAAGCTTTCGATGGCTTCGACCACAACCGCTCGGGCAGTATCCCATGTGATTTCGTCGCGGACATCTTACGAATGATGGGACAACCCTTCAATAAGAAGATCCTTGAAGAGCTCATCGAGGAAGTGGACGCTGACAGTAAGTAATATTGACTGTTTATTCCCATTCCAGTGCAATTTCAAGCGTTCCAATTCATGAGTTCTGTTTGGTGTTAAATTACTGGGTCGACTAAAATATCTCTCGATAAATATTTAGTATTAGCTAACGTCGCGCGGGGTAAATCGGGTTGCTAGTGCTTATCTAATAAATTGTCAACATTTCAGAATCTGGCCGTCTTGAATTCGGTGAATTCGTGACTCTCGCTGCCAAGTTCATCGTTGAGGAAGACGCCGAGGCTATGCAGAAAGAGTTGAGGGAAGCATTTAGGTTATATGACAAGGAAGGTGAGTAATATCAAAACCGTCATACAATATTATATCTAGACATTTTGTTTACTTCTATATATTTTGAAAGCATAAATTTAATGACCACAGCATAATATGTGATCTCATTTCAACCATCATCTATTTTAGACATCGAACTGTTCAGTAGGTTAAGCACTTTCATATCCATACTAGTTCTATCTATTTTAACTTAGCAGTATTTATTGCTAAAGACTTCCGTACCTATGAAGGTTACTGCAACTGCATATTTAACCGAAACACACAGCAAACATTTATGGTAAATGGCTGCCATTAATGGAGGTCTGTAATCAACCCCAGATAAGATTAGTCCTACCTTGGGTTGGCCTATATGCATTGTTACCCCTGAGGACTAAGTTAGACCGCTTCCAAAAAGGAATTTTCCTTTATCAACACTGCAATTATATAGCAGAACTCGATATGGAGAAGATGCCTCCGATGTCGGACCCCGAAAGTTTCTCGTCTTCAAAACATGTTGGTGTATGATACTTGGTGTGTGATGTTAAGATAATGATGTATGTTTCCAGGCAACGGTTACATTCCCACGTCGAGCTTGCGCGAAATCCTCCGTGAATTGGACGAGCAGCTGACGGAGGACGAACTGGACGGCCTCATCCAAGAGATCGATACTGACGGCAGCGGCACAGTAGACTTTGATGGTAGGTACCACACACCACTTAGTAAAATGTTGACAGTAGTACACGTAAATGAACCTTGCTACAAGCGAATACGGATACTTCGTGGTACACACAAAATATTTTCCATAAAATTTTCGCTGTATCTATGAGATCACTCGTTGCGAGATGAAAAATAATAATAAAAAATTTGATGAGATGAGGATTTAAAAAAATAGTATACATTTTTTTAGTAAATATTTGTCTTATCTAGATTATGGATGTCCAATTTTTTCGTCCAATTTGTGTTATAAGCAGAAAATCCAATAAGTACTAATGATAAAAATATTGTTTCAGAGTTCATGGAGATGATGACGGGAGAATAAACACCTATATACAAACTTTTTTACTTACGTTTAATTTAAGCAATTTCTTTACATTTCGGTACTTCAACCTTTCGAGTCTGGAACATTGGACAAGATAACAAAAATACGAAATTCAGTATATTTAAAAGTATTATGTATGTATTGTACAAAATAATATTTTGTTCACGTTTAATTGATGTGTGTGGCTGAGTAATGTTTATATTTACTTATTAATAAATCTTTTATTATACTTTGATACATCTTTAAATAGAAAAATAAACAATAACTATTTTTACATTTTTGTTATGACCTGCCCCCAGGAACCTAGCTACGACTGTCTAGAAAACATCTGAAGGTTTGCGCGAAGATCTGTGAGATAAAAATAATAGATTCTCTGTTTTTAAACCGGACGCCAAATTGTCCTAGATAATTTTGATGGCATAAAATACAGAAATTTTGGCCGCCAGCCAGTTACAAGTAATGGGTCTATTTAAAATCATATTCTACGGTTCAGAATAAAATTTGTTATACGCGTCTTCGCAGACGCGTGTGAGTTGTGTAAAATAAAAACACCCATGAATATTACTTATTTATTACTGAGTAATTCTTTGATCGTTGAATAGTTTCACTTGCTGTTATACAATTTGCATACATGTTTTCTCATGCGTCAGAATAACAAAGAATTCAAAGCGCTTAGGAATGCTGAATTATTTTTACACGATAGATAGGTATAACAATATATTTAAAATAGCTTTTCTAAACAGTTTGCGTTGGGCCCACTAAGGTACGTAATATCCGTGTAGATGAATTTATAGATGCTATTGAGTAACAAAATCCTTCCAGACTTAAAGCAAGTGCAATAAATAAAGACGTATACAGTATGCTTATTTTAGCTTTAAATCGTTTGGAAGGAAAAGTTTGTTCGGCGTTAGAGATTAAAACTATCTATGAATTACATATTAAAAATTAGAAAACTTTATTGTTATATCATACAAGTAATATGGCGACGAATAATTTGTATTTACAACTATTTCATTATATCAAATTAATCTCTCAAATAACTTAAAAGTCTACTTAAAACGTAGACTCCGCTTAAAAATAAACATTATTAAAAATATAATTGGAATGAAAACTAACGGTATGTATTCAGATAATCATGATTATGAAAAATAGCTATTTAATTATTTAGGAAATGGTGCACGACGGAAAGTAATGAAAAATAAACTTTAAACAAAGTTTTTTTGTAAAAAATATAGTAAAATA
>DWNY01000148.1:0-20097 GCA_018250635.1 Telegonus apastus | reverse complement strand
AATATAATATTAATTTATAGTTATTTTAATGTATAGCGGCACAAATAGTATTTAAAAATGTAATTTAAACATGAGATATGCATTCATAAAAGACATCAGGCATCATTTTGACGTCGATTCGTTTGAAGATAGATTTAATATAAACATGATTCGCCCATCTCTAATTTTGTTTAGCCGGTTCCATATTCTGTTAATGTGAATTTAGCGTGTCGTCCACTACAATGTTTATGATGTCGTTAATAATCGATTGAAAACGTTTTAATAGCTGTTATATCAGCATGTAAACAACTTTCACACGAATAATTTGCTCTTTTTCGGATTATTCGACTTATCGTTGTGTTTAATATCGAATAAAATTATTTGTGGTTTTCACCTGACATCCCTACCCTACCATCGTATTTTTGCCATATAATGTACAACTGCAACGTTAATAAAAAACAATTATTTGTAGTGCTTCTAAGATATTATTATTAGTTTTACGAGCTTTTATGGGGAGAGAGAACTTAAACATCTACATTATTCAAATTTTCCCATCAGTTCTCAAACGTTTTAAGAAGCAGTTGCAGCTCAATATCTCAGATAGGGAGCATCTGTTACTAGTTTGGTCACAAACTTAATCGCAATCGAACGAAGTAAAACTTAAAATATAAAGGTAGTTACACTTATTCATATAAGAAAGTCTACGAGCATAGCATTAGTTTCCATGTTGTGCGAGCTGATTATACTTTAAAATATGCTGCGATTGCATCACAGTTAACTTTTTATTGTTATGTAATTAAAATGTATCGTGATTATTATACCTTGTGCGTAATTCTTTCATTGCACTTGACATTGATCTATTGTTTGATTTTTTGTATTTTATTCAATAACGTCTTCTTGTCCGACAAGGTCAGCAGTCCTACTAGGGTTGATTACCTCAAGGCTTTAGTGCGGCTTACACGGTGCGGTGCGGCGGCGGCGCATGACGTACCAATGATATTTGTATGTAAATTCCCGGAGCGGTACCGCTACGGCACTGCGCCGTCACCGAACCGCACCGTATGCACCGGCTCTTATGGGGCCAAATCTTGCGGTCCGGCGCCGGACCGTCGCCGCACCGCTTCGTATGCACAGGCACTTATTTAGGGGCCATCCATAAATTACGTCATACAAATTTCACAATTGTTTAGCCCCCTTGCGTGTTGTCACATATTTTGCTATCGTATCCATAAAAATGATTAAATATATTATATTTTGAAATGTAGAACCCCTTCCACTCCTTATCACATTTCATCGACTTCCTTCCTACATCGTAACGTGAATTATTCGATTATTTAAAGCATCATTACAAAGTGGAAACAGTTAAAATATGTATATGTATGTATGTAGGTTCACAGATATACTAGCGACACATAATCATGTTGTTATATACAGCATAGATTAAAAGTATTTTAACATTACAAACTGCTAAAGTACTAGGAACACATGATAAGGCTGTAGTAACCGATCGCCGGTACTGGGTATCTCTTCGAGTTATATATACTTTAAATGAGTACCAGGAGCGCATACTATACCAGTAGGATCCGTAGAACCCAATCCGGCATCACTTCTCTATAGTCAGTCGTACTTGAAAGATTTTTCTGAGAAAAGGGGATGAGCACAGTGCACTCAGTTTTGACCTACAATGCCGTGTCGGTCTAGAATATGCGAGTCGTCTGTCTTGTCGCGAAAGCCCACGCTTTCATTTTGAACTGACCGTGTCACTCACTTCCTACCGCTACCTACATAATGTCCACTTAGCAACTTTATTGTACCGTACCGGATGGTATGTATTTAGCAACCTTGACAGTGCTTTAGTTCATAACCGTGAAAGGTAAGTAAGACGACATGTCAATTGAAATACCTATGTAAATATTCAAGATTTTTAAACGCTGTAACCATTTTTCGTAATTTTTTGCGTTTTTTATTTATATTTTGTAAGATAGTTGAAGTTAAAAATGTTACCTTTCGTTTATAGTTTCAGCAGCGGGAGTCTTAAAACATCGGAGTCATTTTAATACAAAAATTAAATTATTTATTTATTTGTGTATTGTGTTTAAATTGCTAAACGTTTACGAAAATAGACAGTAACCGATATATATTAAAGAAAAACCTGCGTAAACATGAGTACTGTAGCAGAATAAATGGACAGCTGTCGTAAACATGCTTCATTTTCCAAATAGCCTTATTATATTGTATTGTTGGTTTCCACGGTAAAGTTAGGCACACATATGTAATATTAGCTTCGCTCCCGCGTGAACCTCATTCACTACGATAAAAGTATTCTATTTTTCAGGCCAATTCATTAACTATCTGTGCACCAAATTTCGTCCAAATCGGATCAGAAGCTTTTGTGTAATCCATCTTGTCACGTTTTGCGTTTATAATATTAGAAACATTTTTTCTTGCATAATAAACGTGACCCATTTAAGTATTTAAGATGCAAGTCAAGAACCACTTCAGATCACATGTTCCTTGTCATTGGTTTGATAAGAAAACACTGACTTTATTGTAATAACATATGTAGATATGACGAAAAAAATAAGGTCAACAGCATGCGGCTATAATATAAATAGATACAATATATTCATCAATATTATTATACATTTTTATAACATTGACAAAACTTTGTAGGTATCCGAAACAGTACTTAGCGAAAAATTTATTCGCAAAACAAGGTCTTTGTAAAGCTACGTTATTGCCGGTTTTTGATGTAACTGTTATCCGAATTACGGAGTTTTCTTTTGAAATAATGTAATTTTTATATAGTTCGGTTATATTCAGGACCAAGACATTCAACTTTATCGTAATTTTATGGATTTTTCACCTGTCACGTCAGAACAACCTTGGTAGATTATGTTATAGGTTTGACTTGCTGTAACGTAAAATTATCTGCTAACTAGTCCACCGGTTCGTACAAGTATTTTTAAAACACGAATATTAAAGTTTGTTATGTTTCAAGTACTTGGATACGACAATTTTTAGCCTGTCCTCTAGATGCAAAGATATTGCGTTTGGTACAGCAATATCTACATTGTACATATATTACTTCTATAATCAAAAGGTTTAGCCGGGGAAGAAACATTGCCACATCTGTTTCTATGATCTATGATCTGCTTCGGGTTCCTAGCTGGAGTTCTCCCCTGTTCTATATAAACTCATGTCCATAGGCGGCAGTGACCACTTTAGCCAGGATATCGCTAAGACTTTATACTTGTTTATTACCTTTTTCTGATAACAAGAATTTTCCTTACAAAAAATGACTCCGTACTCCATCGAGTAAAAAAGGACATCTAAAATCAGCCGTTTCTCCAATAATCATATCTATAGGTATTTCAATTTGGCACAGTGACTTTGATGCCTTTGACCAACCCAGGGCGTAGAATGTATGTAGTTTTAACCAGTTATACATGTTATGTAACCAATGTTTACCTTTAATGATAAGATTATATCATTGACTAGCGCTCCAATCGCGGCTTCTTATGATTCTTTGTTATTTTTTCCCTACCCAGTTTATGATCTTAATGCCTATCTTATTTCAGATTTTTTTATTTGCATATTAGGCTATGAATGCTTCTTCTAAATAGGTTATGTGCATCGGATGATATGAATATCTATCTATCGTCCTTTTGTGCTTGACTGCTTCCTTTCGGCATTCCCCTAACAGGAGTTTTGTCAATAGTCACCGGGCTTGGCTGGCGTGTTGATGATCGTAGCATTAGGTGTAGATATAACATAAGAAAATGTAACTTCCCATAGATTATAATAGCTACCCTCCTTCTGGCGCTCAGCGTTTCCTATTACTATTACAATATCTCGAAAAAGGTAGATTCGATTCTGTCTTTATTGTAGTCTTTTATACCTCTTTTCTTCTATTCGTTACCTTTTATTTACTCCCCCTAAACATAAGTAAACACAATGTTTTTTTATATATAAATATTATAAAAGGTTCTGATTATACAAGGTTAGAGGTTGACATACAGTGGTAGCACGAGTTTGGCTGATAAACTGTCGTCAATAATATAATTCACAGGTTAAATACGTGATATGTTTATATTATTTTATTTAGTGTTGCGTTATTTAGTAAATTGTTGCGTGTGTTTTTCATGGCGAATTGTCCTGCAAGCACGTTTAGAGGCATTTGTCCAGGTAGATAAATTAATAAAATTTAGACTGTGCACCTCACGGCTAGGTTTTAGTTTAAAATGTAAATGGCTTGTTTAGGAGATAGCATTGGTAAAGACTAGTTAGTCGTCCATTTTATGGTAACTGATTTTTGTGTACTTGGCTCACAGGCAACAAATTTCAAATTGAACAAGAATTCGTCTTAAAATTAATTGCCAGTCCTCAAAATTATTTGGATAAGCCACATTAGTCTTATCTCACTATTAAAACCAGAACTTACAAGGATTAGTGATTCTGTAAGTGTGAACATTTCCATACATCAATCTTCCGCGCTCACTAACACGCATACAGTCAAGCGTGATGACTATGGTTAAACATCCTTTTTAAGAAAGGCGTTTATGGAGCAGTAGACTTCTATGGATTCATGAATGACTTCGCATCGGTTTATAAGTATCTATTGAATTGTAATAGGTATTCATTTAAAATGTTTACAAAGTTTGTTTTCATGGTGTTACGGAACCCTCCATGCAAGAGGTCATCTCCCACTTGGCCGATTTTGATTAATCAAATGTGTTCGCTCTCGATTAATAACGTGAGTTTTCATCATTTATTAAACTTTTATTCTTCAAGATGCAAACAATGTTATAGTGAGTAAAGAAAAGTGTCAGATAAATTCAATGAATGTAATTGTTTATGTACATCTAAAATATTTATATGACAATGTTTGCAAATAAATCTTTTATAATATCTGGTAATAAGGCAGGTAATGATTTAAACGTGCGCATTGTACATGCTAACGTGTTGTTAAGCTATGTCATTATTTATTTAGATATGCTTAAGTATATAATTCATGGCTTTAGATAAGTTAAGCGTTAATTTACGTTAGAAACTTGTGGCGACTTTCCGCAACTCGGTAACAGGTGGCGCTATTACTACATATTTATGAATCACGCTATCGGAGTTTCCTTAACCTCTTGAATATAATATATAAACCCCGAAATGCAACTATGTCTCTTATTACTTAGTCTAGTAGTTACATAATTACTACTACTCATTAATTTCTAACGAATTCTTGCGAAATGATCCACTTTAACAATTTACCTAAATAAACTACATTTTAGTGTATAACGTGGAGCTAATTGTAATTTACGCCTGATAGTGTTTATCATTCAAAATGACTCCTGCATATTATATTATTCTGCGACTGAACACATTTTATTCCTATAATTTTTGTGAAATTACTACATAGTGACAATTTGAGTCACGCAATTGAAAATGAAATGTTTTATTTTATATCTATAGTCTATAAATATGAAACAAAATAGCGAAAACCCTATTTAACTAACACCTTTCAGGTATTTAGGTAGACAGGAGAAAATATTATAGTGTTTATGGTTTTGGTTCTTCAGTGAAATATGTAAATATAATAGTGGATACCCCTGATAAATGAACTGGTATAATTTGTACTCGATCAGTAATATTGTGTCTGATAGTTGTATGACAAAAACCGAAAAAAAACAAGAACTTTATTTTCCTGACGTACAGTACATACACATATTTTTTATTTCGATCAATTGCAATATGCATTTTATTTCTTTTCTTTCATGATGCACATCTTTAAAGTGTACTAGAACTTTCGACGTTTGCATTTTAATATAATATATTGAATGGGATCTAAACAAAAGTGGCGAACAGTTAACTACGGTCACTGAAATCTTCAAATGGATCGCAAAAACCTTGTCCCCGTGAGAAAATATTCTTCACATCAAAATTCCGGCGCCATACATGCATTGCATAATTACTGGATTCACATCAACTTTTTGTTCATTGGCTCGGGTTATTAAGACTACTTCGCAAACCTGGTTCGAGGACTGGTTTTCGACGGTAATTGTTATCTTGCAAGTACCAATAAAATCTGCCGGTTCATTGAAATATCTCTAGGGTAGTCCGATCTTGAGATTGCGTCGTCGTTTTGTTTTTTTTTTTATTTTACAGGTTGAGGCAACGAGGCAACTCGTTAGGAATGTAATTCAAGTTCTGCTTCTAACAATACCTTATCTTCATATATCATGTAGGTATGTCTATAAATTACGTGTCATTGAGTTAGTTCATGTTTAAATAAAATCGTTCATTCGGTTTCAATGGAATTTTGTAAGTGTACGACAGTTAGCGCTGTTATCAGATCAACTTTTTGCAATTCTAAATAATTTCGTTATGTTGTCAAAATTCTCAATAAATCTAGTAAATAAGTGTTTTAGCAATAATAGCCCAGTAACATTTTATTTGCTAATGGGTACTTGCAACTAGTTTTCTATAGGTAAGTTAACCGCATTCACGAAATTTAGTATCAATAACAATGAATTTTGAGCAGACGGGTACAATAGTCTTGCAAATGGGTCTGCTACCATATGGCATTATCATATGGTCTTGTACCAACTTGCAAAGGATGACAGTCTCATACGATTTAGTCATTCACCTTGTTCGGTAACTTTGATTTATTCCATCTAATCAACTCTATGCAATAATACATGATTACAATCTCCAGTCAAGTTCATCAGCTCATTACATAGCTCAAGGTAATGCGTTCCTTTATTATTTATCAGTGTTAGGTATTTCTTATAGTCACTATTATTGGTCTTAAGAATTCGAAATTTTTGCTTCTTTTTCTTTCTTTTGTGACCTTCTTACCTAGGCGTGATAATTCAATCAAAATCAGTTTATGCTTTTGATAATGTTGTAAAGAGTAGAGATAAAAAAAAAACAGATTTTGGCTTAGGGGTACGTATTGTAAAGAAACTATATTTTTTCGCAGTAGTAAATCAACCATAATAGTGTTAGACATAATTACAAATTTTATGATATCTTTATGGTGCATTATCCTTATTCTGTCTGTTGTCATGATTGCTAACAGGTTTGCAGGTTCATTGCTATTTGCGGCCGCAGCAGGTCACGCGTATTCAATGCAAACAGAGACAGTTATCACGTTTTTAATTCAAACTATGTATTTATTTGCCGTCAAAGCTTTTGCTATTTTTTAATAGATCCTACATGTGATTGTTTAAATATATTTTTTAATTTTTCAATGTATGTTCCTCTATTGCTCGTTTTGTCAGTTACTGTTCAGATGTGTAAAAACATTCTATGGCATATATGATGTTTATGGATGGCTTAAAAGTCATAAAGTTTATCATGAAAAGAATATCGAGCGCGATATTTCTTTTTGTTCTTTCGTCGGTTCGGTTTTTTGAAGAACCCTATTTCGTTCAGGTATTTCTGATATTTTAAGAAAGCCAATAACCTCCTTTTTATAACAACAAATTTTTGCGTGACCTTATTTGCCACTTTCTTTTTTCCCTCTTTACATTTTAAGAGCTACATAGCATTTATTATTGTTCGACAACCATTTATCTGCCCTTACAATCATTTGACCACAATTTCCAATCAGGTGTGTCGCTCATTGCCACTTGCGATCATAATACCAGTCACGCGTCGTCAATGCAAAATGTATGTTAGCGAGAACATTAGTACCGTTACGGCACTTTAGTGTTTATTTGATATTCCCAATAACGTCTTGATAGTTGTTTATAAATTTGCCTGGATTGGTTATAAACATTGTAGGTACTTTCGTCATGTGTTTGAGTTAACTAATATTTATGATTACTATAAATTAAGTGTTACGGTCATTTTTATTTGGAATACAATATTTAATCTGTTGTTCCATCTCATTGTGCAATGTATTTATGTTTGATTTATATGTATTCATGTAGGTAATGATATTGTGCTGGTATAAAAATGGTTTAAGTATGTTATGGTACGCTGGTTAATTTAATGGTTTTCAGATTAAAGTAAGATTTTATTTATACATATATTTTTTTTTCATTTGTAATAAAAATGTTATGTGTAACTTACCCGTGTTAATTCTATTTCTATTTCTTCTATTCACCATTTTTTCGATATTACATTCTAGTTATCTAATGCTTTAACCCTGAAAGAAAACACTGATTCCATTTGGTGCTATATTAATCTTACAAATGTACGATCTCATTTATCAAAAGCTGTTTGAATTATATGTTAACAAATGGTGTTTCCATTCATACTGGCTAGTGCGAGGGTATGGACGGTGGGTAAATTTTGCTTAACAAATGTTATAATTTAGTATTTTTCATTGCAATTTGTTAAATATTGTTCATTAAATAAAAATATTTAGTATTGTTTGTTCGATTTATGAAAAATTAACAAACGTTTAAACGTGGTCATGAAATGGATTTTATATATACTAGAATGAAAGAAGCGATTAAAAAGACGTCTATGGTAAAACTAAATGCCTTTTCGATAAATTAATGTTAGACTATTAAAGGAATGAAGCAAAATGAATTAATCTCCGTAACCACTGGTTAATTATTTATTACCAATTCACCTTGTACTCCAGTGTAGCAACGACAGTCGATAGTAGTGCTTGTGTATTGTACCTTGTGTCAGGTGTCGTGTCTAACCGTGTGTAACTAATTAATTAATTAATGTATTTTTTTCCTAATTTAATTCATTGTTGATAATGAATTCGTACGTCCAATTAACGAAATTTTGCGATTGACAGATTTTGTATACTTAGGTATTTCGTAGCTTTTAAACACGATCTATTTTCGTACATTTGACTGCTAGCGGAAAGGAAAAAAATCTACATACATTTCGCTGCTTGTATCAGAGAATCGAAGTACTAAAGCTATTGGTATGTATTTGTGACAGTTTTTAGGTGTTAAATAGTATTTGTTACCAACTTGCCTTGTGACAAACCAATCTATTTCCCAAAAAACTGATTTAATGTATCAAGTAATTCTTCAGTTGTAACGATGCCGAGTTTGATAAGCGCTATTATAAATTTACTTATGCAGATGTCCATGCGCGGCAGTGGCCACTTACCGTCAGGTGGGCTGCATGCTGGTTGATACTTCCATAATATAAAAAAAAAAAACCTGTGAAACAGTTAACCGCTACAGCCTAACTTTTACGTGATATAGCAAGTGAAGTTTTAAGGTACACTCCATCTTACAAAATCACTTTGTGTTCAACGTGTTATCCTACGGGGGAAAAGTGAATAATGGACTTAGGTATTGTTGTATTTTTATATATTTATCACAAATATCTTATTATTTCTAGATAATTTGTTTATTTGATTCACGATTAAATAACACTAACTTCATTAAGAAAGTTAGGTAACATAATCAGTTAGTTGATTTGTGAAGTTCTAAATTCATTTTCTGAAATTTAAATTTAATGTAACATTTATTAGGTAGGTAATATAAGCAGTTAAGTTATTTTCTGACGTACTAAATTAATTTTCTTAAATTTAATTTTAATGGAACATTTAATGTGTAGGTAACATAATCATTTAGCGATTTGTGATGTTCTAAATTCATTTTCTTAAATTTAATGTAAATGTAACATTTAATTTTTAACTATTATGATAAGTGGCTTCAAAATAAAATATATTTACAAAAGGAATAAATAGAAAAATGACCTTGATGTAATTCCGCGGTAACAATTTAAATAACAAATCTCTTATGTAAATACCACCGTTATGTGCCATCTACCGCGGTAGTAAATGTTACTCGTTAGTTTTATCGGATTTTTGTAATATGCCGTGAAATTGGTATAGCACATATATTGAATTTATTACATTTCGTGCCTTTTGTTCAACAAGCGTATATAACTTGCATTATATAACATTATAAATGTAAACCTTCAGTAATAATAGTTTTTGCAATAATTGCGTCCGCGCTCAATCAATGTGTTGAAATTGGAACCCCCGACACAAAAAGGGAGGGTGTTAAAGGTTTGACGTATGTATTTTGTCAATGGAACCGTAGCATTCAATATGTCTCAAACAAAAATATAAGAACGATGTACAGTTTAAGCAGTGGAGTTTTTTTGTTTCCTCTATCTCTATATGTTAATACGTGAAGACAAAATTTGAGTCTACTAATTTTAATAATTTATTTAATTTGATATATAAATCGCTTTAATATCGCATTTATATCCTCGCTCGAGGAACGAGGCAAATGGCATGAGACACGCGGGGTGACACGAACACGTATATGTAAACGCTTGTTCGGCACTCATAATTCGCCTCGCTGCTCGTGGCTTTAAAATAGGGAGTGGTTTTTTGGCACGGATCATAAGGATCGGGTGACGGGGCGAAGCAGGGTTTACACTGTTGCGGAGCAATTCGTCGAATAGCGAGGAACGAGCAATACGAGCATACTTACACAAGCGTTGTAAATACGGTATAAGAATTATATTATTGTGGTCATAGTTTCGTGCCTAATTGTTATGGGGCATAGATTTACTATTGGGTTGGTTAGGTATTCAATCATCTTGAAAAAGCGAGTTGCAAGCATATTTGGTACACTTCGTATTGGTTAAAATGAGTAACATTATTTTTTGTTCACAGATAAACACCCCAATATGGCGTACCTCCCTGCAGTATTGTTCCCGGGCAAAGCCGCGGGAGTTTCCTCTAGTCATAGTTTAAGCTACTTCTTCATCCTTGCCATGCTATTCGTAGGTGAGTTACCTATTTGAAAAAAATATGTAGTCAATATTACTAATATTTTTTCCATTTTAAATGTCCTGAAGTAACATCTTACTAGTATCTTACTAATATTATAAAGCTGAAAGTTTATGAGGATTGATGGATGTATGTTTGTTACTTCATAAATTCAGGACGGTTAAAAATATTTGGATTACGTTTGGAATGATATATAGGCTACTCTTTATCCCGGAAAATATTTCTTATGATTGATTTCAGTCCTCTTTGTTAAAATGTTTTAATATTGTTTTATTCTTTTCTAGGTTTACCAAATGCTCAATGTCAGATAGATAAAATGTACGTAGACGTGCAAAATATTAATATCCTCGTAGAAGAAACCCGCCTCTTCAAATTAGTCCAGATGTAAGTCACATTTTTATATGGATCAATCGCTCATTGATAAGAATATTATATTATTATATGTTTAAAATAAATGTTTCTGTGATTTATCGTAATTTTTCCGTCTTTTCTTAAAAGACGAAAAAATTGTGTAACGACAATTACCTATTTGCTGAATTCGAAAACATAATTACTGATTTATCGGATGAAACAGGTAATAATTAAATAATTATTCCTCATAAGCTGCATGGTGACACGATCCGCGATTCTTTACAAAATACATAATTAACTCTAGATAGGTGACATGCAGCCACCTTTTCCGTACGTGGCAGACTAGTCTATATCTCTCATCCAAAATATTCGCCATCCTATTCCGTACAACTCCGGTTGCCTGCCCTGGACTTAACCGTACCTTTATTGTTTGGATTACATTTATTTATTCTTCCTGAAACACCGTAAGCTTAAGTTCTTTTATCCAATCTCTGATGATGTCGATAATATGAAATTTGGACAATAGTTACAAATATCTTAATACAAGGTTTAAAGAAGGGTTAAACGTATGTATTTTATGAGACAACAGATAGAAGATATAATCGATTGGCGCTCTCTTTCAAAGCCGGCGATGCATTTACTGCAAATGTCCATAGGCGCTGTGGCTGCTTTTCATCAAATAGCCCGTTTGCCTTATCGTTAGGTATAATAACAACAATCTCAATTCCCATTTCCAGAGGCGAATACAACACAACCCTCCAGGTATCCGCTCAGATCCAACATCCGGACATAGTGCAGATAGTTCAGCCGACGGTCGTGATACCGGGCGTGGACGAGCCGAATGCCACGGTCGTGTTGACGCACGACATGTGCGCGTACGGCAAGAGCCCGGGCCACTCGGAAGTCGCGTTCAATGTCACGCCACCCGGTTTTGTCAAGTAAGTGTTAGTATTGTTAATGGTGGTAGTTGTACTGTACTTTGTGTCTATGGATTAGTGTTATTTGTATTAGTTTATTACTCGACAGCGTTAGGAGGGTAATGTTTTTCGAGCGTATATATGTATGTATGTCCATTTCTTTGGCACATCCCACTGCTCTAACGGCTTGACGGATTTTAACATATGAGGTGTCGTTAGAATCGAATCAATTGTCATAGGCTATACAATTTCTGAATATGTTGCCTGCAAACGGAGAAAAAAAGGGGGAATGGGACGAAATACATTTATTCATAATAACAATATGGGTATGAAATGAGTATGCGTATCAAAGTCAATTCATTTTAAGCAGTCGAGTTTTTTTGTTTTTAAGATAATTCCCTATTCGTTAATTTATATCAAAATTGTTTTTTTTAATAGGACAGTATTTGTGTCTACATACATATAATATGTTCTTTGTATTTATGAACAGTAAAATTTATTCTCTTCTTCTGTTTGATAAAAACTCAGTTGTGTGATAACAGAAATGCGGAGTTGTTATTATGAAGTAGTAACAGTATAGTATGTAGTTTATAATTAAAGATATGCCAGTGTTATCATAAACTTTTTATATATCATCAGACGTCATTATTTATCGCTTTTGTTTATGTATGGAGTCATCTCATGTTACGTTCTCAAATTTTCAGCCTGGATTCAGTATTCCTCCGTATCACCGTGATGCACTCGAATGCAATAAACGTCATCTCGTACATTATGGGGTGGATTTACTTCGCGGCGTGGTCCGTCTCCTTCTACCCCCAAATATACATCAACTTTAGGAGGAAAAGCGTCGTCGGACTCAACTTCGACTTTCTCGCTCTGAATATAATGGGATTCACTGTGTATTCGCTCTTCAACTGCGGACTGTACTTTTCTGACGTTATTCAGGTAATTTTCTTAATTTTAATTGAATGATTCATATTTAAAGAATCAAATAAGATTACGTTTTAATGCAAGATATTAAAAACTGGTAATCGTAAATTGATTAAACTTTATACATTTCAAAATTCTTTGCACTGTCTGTATTAATAAAATTTAAAGTGTTTGCAAATATTGTTTGTATTATTTATAGAAGAGTATAGTTAATTACTGGTTTAAAAGTTTAATTACTCTTGGCCATGAAAACCGTATGCTGCCTATTTATGGTTTTCAAGTATAATTTTTATTGTACCATTATTTCTAAATTCTAGATCATTGTCTACATTTGTTCGCCCATAATTAAAACTATTTTTACGGTTTACGGTAATATCGTTTTTAATATTGATCATATGAAATGTTTCAGAGTCAATACTTCGCCCGTCACCCGCGCAGCTTGAACCCGGTGCAACTGAACGACGTTTTCTTTTCCCTCCACGCCGCCTTTGCGACTATTATCACTATTATCCAGTGCTTCATTTATGAGGTTTGGTTTGTTTTCGTAATATTATAGTAGAGAACGGGCATGCAACTCATCTATCATAAGTGGTCACTGTCGCCCATGGACATCTGTGATAAACCCGAGATAAGATTAATACCGAGTTGTACATAAGAGGCCATTTTTTAAAATAATGGAGTAGTGAACGAGCATGCAGTTCATTTGATTGTAAGTGGCCAGTATCGTCCATGGATTCCTTCAACCAACCCATAATACTGTTCATATTTCAAAGGATATCGGAATCGGACCTTAAATCGGCCATAGATGCGTTGCTAGTTGCTATACAGTTGCCGATGCTCCAACCGACTGTCGACTTACGCATGTACTTCATGTACGCCTGGAATAATTAATTAATGCCATCAAAAACGTAACTGGTAAACTAGAGAATTATCTTTAAACAAAAAAAACCCGACTGCTTAAAATGAATTGATTTTGATACCCATACTCATCTGATCCCCATATTGTTATGATAAAAAATATTTCATACCATCCCCACCTTCTGTCTCCTTTCATAGGTACCATATTTAAAATTTGTATAGCCTATGTCACTATGACAACTGAGACCATTCTAACGACATCTCATATGTTAGAATCCGTCAAGCCGTTTGGGCTTTGGGGCGTGCAAATGAAATAGACATACATACACACATACGCTCGAAAAACATTACCCACCTTCTGACGCAGTCGGGTAAAAAAACAATTATTGATTTCGAATAAGAGGTTATCAATAAGGGTAGGAGAGGGTTGATGGAGTGTGACATCGCGTGACAAGTGGTTGCGGGGTCATAAATTTAATATTTATGTAATATTTTTATTTGTACAATTGCAAAATATGTAATATCATACTAGGGGTGGGGGGGGGGGGGGGGGTACCACATATACTATCAGCTGTGACAAAGACAGGGGAGGAGTCGAAAAATCATGAAACTCGCGTGACGTAATTTATGGATGTCCCCTAAGTAAATAAACGTTCGATTGATTGATTGATTGATTGATTGATTTATTGATAAGTATGCTGCAATATTTGAAACGACTCTCTCGTACCAGCGCGAGGACCAGCGTGTATCGATCGCGGGCCGCGCTCTGCTCGCGGCGTTCATGGGCGTGGTGGTGGTGACCGCGAGCCTCGGGGCCGCCGACAAGATCCAGTGGCTGGACTTCCTCAACTACTGCAGCTCCATCAAGCTGTGCATCACACTCATCAAGTATGTCCCGCAGGTGAGTGGTGATTGGCAACGGGCGTGGATGGATCGAACTGTGCAGTCTATATGGTATTATCTCGGAGGTTCGTCGAAGTTTTCAAGGTAGAATCGTTTGTTCTACTCCGGCGACACCACCGCTTTAAAACTGCGTTATAAAGGCAGTCTTAAGTGATGCTGTGTTCTGCTTTGAAGGGTGTGGTAACGGAGATATAAGTATGTCTCCCTCACTAAGATTCCTTAATAAGTATTCGAGGCGTTCCAACTTAGTTCTCAGGGGAAGCAACGGATCTGTGGCCGACTTCAAGTAGGACTGTGATCTTGTGTGATTAAATTACAGTGTCCATGGGTGGCAGTGGCCACTATGCTCGTTTGCATAGGTGTATGGATGGATATGATGATGGCTATTGTAGTAAACCCCAGATTAAGTGTCTTGGTGGTTGGTCACAGATGCGTTGCTACCCCTAAGGTGTAACTTGGAACGAAAGTATATAAGTAGGAAACGTGCATAAAGTTCATCTGATGGCGTCTGAATTTAGCCACAGATGCGTTGCTACCTTTGAGGAATAACTACAATAAGTATGGCTTTTTAAGACCCTCCTCATACATAGAACACAGCAGGGATTAATACTGCTGTTATGTGGTAGAAATGGCCTACTTGGCCAACATGGTACACTATGGCTTATACCCTTAGTCCCTTATCACTTATAGAACAGGTGATGTAGTTAATCGTGTACGGTATAGTGATTTAAACCCATAAACTTTTTTTAAAGCTTGCTCTTAACGCCTGATGAAATTTTCACTTCAAACATCGTTATTCGATGTAGAATATTGCTAATCTTTGGGGGCACTGAAAACACGACGTATCTCACAAGTAATACATATTATATTTAATATTGTTTAGGCGATGGCCAATTCAATCTATTTACTTAAAACATAAAAGATTTATAATATTGATATGGTTACTGTAACATGTTGTTATGGCAGTTAATTACGTAATAACTTAAGACAGAACATTTCTTAACAAGGAACCGTATAAATTAACCGACTTGGTGTTACATGGATCTCAGAACTTTTTACGTTAAAAGGACTGAGTGCGAGACTTAGCTTTTATATCCGATTACGTCAGAAGGAGGGTAATGTTTTTCGAGCGTATGTATGTACGTATGTATGTCCATTTTTTGGCACGCCCCACAGTCCAAACGGCTTGACGTGTTGTTCGAATCGTCTAAGTTGTCATAGTGACATAGTCCATACAATTTTTAAATATGGTACCAGCGAACGGAGAAAAGGGGGGGGGAGGAAGGGATGAAATATTTTGTAACGAGTATAGGTATCAAATTCAATTTATTTTAGTTGCCCGGTTTTTTGTTTTAAGATAATTCTCTAGTTTACAAGTTATGTATTCGATGGCATTATTAATTCCAGGCGTACATGAACTACATGCGTAAGTCGACAGTCGGTTGGAGTATCGGCAACATCTTCCTGGACTTCGTGGGCGGTTTCCTCTCCGTCCTGCAGATGACCCTCAACGCGTACAACTACAACGACTGGGTGTCGATCTTCGGCGACCTCACCAAGTTTGGACTTGGCCTATTCAGTCTCATCTTCGATATATTCTTCATGTTGCAACACTATGTGTTTTACAGGTAAGCTTTTGGTGGTTTTGTAATTTGGTGTCGGGATGGATTCCCGTTTGATGTTGAATTGTATGTTATTGGTCTAGAAAATATGTGGAAAATTATGAGCGGTGAAACGTAGTTGTTATTCACTAAAGCGTATAAAAATAGTGAGGTTGCAATTCAAACAATGTTAATCAGTAATATGTGCAGCTTGCAAAATGCATGCTAGTATATAAAGGGTCGTGATAATATGATATCAATAGGTGTGACAAAAAAATCTTCTACAGAGTCGGCTATGTATTGTCGATGTTACAAACCATAAGCAACAATGAGTGCTTTCAATCAAGCCCGTCTACTTTATTATAAAAAATATATATGCGTCAACTCTGTGAAACATGTAAATGTTGTATATTATCTTAAAACGCCTTATTGAATTTGAATGCAATATCACTATATAGAAAAAAAATTTGAGAGCTATGCATTTAGGTACAGGGATTGAGTAGAAAACTTCACGCGTTCATCAATTTCGTACATACTCAGTATAAACTGATTCATGGTTTAAGGTCGAAGAAAGGAAAATAGTCAATTTAATTACCTTACGTCTTGCTTTACAATTAACGAGCCTATAAATATTTTTTCTCTAATTAATGTAATTTTCAACATCAGATGGGTATTCTGGTTAAATTTATGGTCGCTTTCAAAAACTGCAATGCTTTGTCTTAAATTGAACGAATATGTTTAAACAGTGAAGTATACGTAAGTAATTAAGTAATTAACGTAATTCGTTCATTTTAAGTCCTATGTGGAGCAACGGTTCTAATTACATTATAAATTAAGTGCTTACTAACACGGTTTTTCCTTCGGTTACTTTGGACGTGAAATTGTTAGAGGATTGTCAAGTGTCAAGAATTCACATAATATATGTTCTGAAGTCAGATTCTTTTAACTCAATGAAAAGACAAAATAAATTTTGGATTATATTAGTACAATCAATACTAAAATTATATAAGCAACAACGGGACAATTTACAACAACAGTGGATCTCAACCAGTTGATTTAATTAACGAACAAGCGAGCAAGAAACAAAAGGCATCATTCATGTATTGCCCAAGAAAAATATTATGAACAATTATAGTAAATGGTATCAGGAGTGGTGTTATGAAGATATACGACACACATAACGACAGCAATAAGTTACAATTTATAATAAGTGCATTCCTATCCATGATGTATAAGAAACGGCGAAAGGTAAGAACTGCATGGATAATAATTTATGCACTGAGAAATACGACCACAGATAACTACGTTGCGACGAATAACCGGAAAAACCGAATTTTAACAAATAAGAGTAAACCCAGAAATTCAGACTTCTAGTAATACGGGTGAGATGTTCGGAAAAGATATTTTAAATCATCATTTAATTATAATAGCGGCTGGATCGACATGGAAGGCAGATATAATCGCTTATAAGAAATTCCGGGTATAAAATAAAATAAAAAAATGCATGGGGAAACTGCTTCGACAACCACAAGCTTCGCTTACCGGGACGCTACATCACGCAACCGCAACTCCAAAGGGCTTCAACAGATGGCGCTATAAGCTTACTTTCAAATCTTAACTTGGTAAAGGAAACGTTTTCTGTTAATAATTTTCAGAGAGGGCAAAGAATTTATGGTAGTTGATAGTGAGGAGGGCTCGAATATGACGCGCAGTGGTGACGGGGAGTACTTTTTGGTCAGCACTTGGTATGTATGAGGACGTTAAAGCAACGCCGCAAGATGGTACACGTATGCGTTTTTATAATACGTTTAGAGGATTCATTATGTATATTTAAAAAATAAACAACAAAGTAGATTAGCGGTGAATGAAAAGATCGTGAGGAAATCTGCACACCTGAGAGTTCTTTAAAAGATAAAAAAGTTCTTGAAGGTGTGTGAAGTGTACCAATTCGTACTTGGCCAGCGCGGTGGACTTTGGCCTAAAAGCCCTCTCACTCTGAGAGGAGACCCGTGCCCAGCAGTGGGACAATAATGGGTTGACGACAGATTAGAGGGAACAGATTATATTGAGCTTTGAGTTATGGTGGTTACTTGTAAATAGGTGCAAAGTGGGTGATATCGATTTCTATAATTACATTATTTTTATCGATGACTTGCTTTCTATAGAGATATCTATATTTAGTTACTTCAATCTATTGTACATAATATACATCTATCTATAACTTTACAAACTTAAAATCGAATAATCGAATTTCATTCGAATAGTTCGTTTCCGTTTGATTTTATGTTTTCGTTTTGTTATGTTATTTCCGTCCTTGTTTTTTTAAGTTCAAAATTCCATCTGTTCTGTCTCCTTTAGGGCTATTTAGGTTTTCTCTTTAAGATAATATAAAGTAAGCAAATTATTACCATTATATTACTGAGTAAAAATCTTTGCTTAAAGTAAGAGGGAAAATAATAAAATGAGATCAATAGAAGATCGACGGCATTATAACAGGCATGACGGCATATTTTCAAATATTCTATTGATGGATTCTGAATTCTATGATTGGAAATAGATACGTCTTACACGTTTATATCTCCAACGATAATATTATTTCAGTATATTAAGTCACAACGCAAATAATAGCATAACATTAAATTTTAAACTAGTGGCGTCCACTGGTTAAGTCGCCTCTCAACATTGCATTTTAAATGAAAGAAATCATCTTTATTTTTCTTTAAAATCATTTATTATTTGAATTTTTTATACTCCCATCACGTTCATTGTGTCCTTCTTGTCTAAGATAATATATGTCTGGGTTCAATGCCCAGCCAGAATTAAACATAAATTGCCAATTTAAGACAATGTTTTGGCCCTAGGTGGCTGCTACATATCATTATTTTATTACGTAGTTTTGTTTCAACATTAGTATTAGTAACTTTATATTTTTAGGCACGCGGATGAAAAGAAATACGACCTGGATGGCAGGGTGTGAAGATGTGGCGTCCAGCTTTAAGCAGCTCGAGAATGGAGTATTGATAGGATTTGCCTGTATTTATTACCTGTTGTTACCTATGACAGGAATCTCGATTACGTCTTAGATATAAGAAGTTATGGGTACGATTATGAATAAGCAGTATCTACCCGTTAAGCCATCCTTGTCCAAATATATAAACAGACTGATCCAAGTGTAACTTTATATAAGGTATCGGAATTTTATGAGTATTTTAGTAAAACGCGCTTACAAGTGGTTTAAAATCATGTGGCGATATATTAAATAATTATATTATGGCATCGGAATATCGATATTTTAAATCGATTTACTGTTCATTGATATACATACATATTTCTTCAGTATTTTAGTGTTTGATCTACTGTAACGTTACATATCATTTACGAGCCCGTTTGCACTGAATTAGCTAAATATAAGACTAAACATATCGGTCTGTAGAAAATCGACTTCAATTAATCCTTTAATAGTGTTCATTTATTTCCTTTCGGGCAGCATATTTATAGACAAATTCCTTATTGAGTTACACTTCATTTCATATTATATTTTGTTGTTACTGAAAAGCAATGAAAATAAATTCTTAGGGTTTATATAAATTAATATTTTATTGACTTGTTAAACTTTGTTGTATATGACGTAGTTATTCAAATTGATCTGTGATAAACAAACACATTTCCTATTAAAATGTGCATATATTTATCACTGGCATTTTTGATTTCCATCCTCGTCGTGCATTTATTTCTACATTTGATCCTGAATATTTACCCTTTTCAGATATTATGTCGTAAAACGTAAGATATTTTAGGATACATATTTCAGTTTACTCTTTGACACCGG
>DWNY01000147.1:0-20103 GCA_018250635.1 Telegonus apastus | reverse complement strand
CATGTAATGTTATGGGCAGTTCACAAGGATAACATCGATTAAAAATTCCTCTGAGTCGTCGACATACATGATACGATTAAAACAGAACCAACAATTACGAAGGCAATGTCAACCCCATATAAAGATTACCAAGGTCTTCAATTGTAGGCGTCACCATTGAATTCTTACGACAGCTTCCCCCGCAAAAAATCGGCAACCTGCCTTCTGGTCTCCCACACGCGTTATCATTGAATATTAAACCACTGTAATGATCTATTGCTTGTTTTAAACCACCAACTCTTTAAATATGGTCTACACGCCCACATGTTTATAGTTTCGTGTAGGTATTCGAATTGTTTGTGTTTTTCTTCACAGCTTGTTTAAGACGTATCATAATATTTTTTTCCACGTTATTTAGGTATTTTTCGCATATTTCGCGAGTATTCGATACTTTTGTAATAATAAGCGATATTATTGTTAGTTTCTAGACAGTGTTGCTTTTATTTTCTTATCTTTTTTGATTTAGGTCTACTACTAATTCTTTTTTTATTTAGAAGTAAAATAATAGCGTTGGTCAATCTTTAAAATAGCTTGTTTTCAAATTTTCGATTTCATTGTTTTCACCATTTTGGTAGCCCTTTTTGAATGAATCATTCTTTGAAAGCAAGTGACCTCTAAATATATTAGCAAGCGAACACTATGTGTGTTTATTACCATTACATACATTTGTCAAGTTACGAAATAAGTCGCTGCCAACCGCCGTTCAGATCTCTTAACCCGCAATTAGCATCTCTACCGTTTGAATGAATTTCGAATGCTTTTGGGTTAAACTCCGTGATGTAAACCAATTCATTCATCATTAATGCATTATTGTCCCACTATTTTCCTATTCTATGCTTATTGCATTGGCATCGTTATAGCCACAATCAACAATGCTGGCCAAATGTAGGTTGTCGGACTTTATAGGTCTTTGAAAACATGGATTTTTCTAGGTTTCTTTACAGGGTTTTCCTTGATCGTTATAGAATGTAAAAGTAAAATTGCTATCAATTAATACAACAATAAATCTATACTTGACGTTTTGAAATTGTTATAAATATATCCACGTTGTGTTTAATAAACCCATAGAACAATGAAATTCGTTTCGTTTATCAATGAAGTTTGCTAAAGAAATATGTCCATTCATACTGGCTTTTATAGTTATTACGTCAGGTTTAAGTGAATTTTGCTCATTTAATTACTGACTGGGTCAAGGAATACGTGTCGTTTTAACTACTTATGCTCTCCCTTCAGTATTCTCGTCTTACTGCAGATATTTATTGCCTTATTTATATAAACTCGCTTGTCGAGCGCTATCGGAATAATAATTACACTTTGTTTTTCTATAAAAGTAGATGTGTGCGGTGCTATGTCATTAGTTCCGTGCTCTGGTATGTTTGAACCGCGTATGGTATTGTATGAGGTAGTTATAATGGACAGTATACAACTATACACCATGTTTAGAAAATGATACAACGTTTTAAAGTTAAAGTTAATTTTGTTGCAAGGCACAGATAACGAACCGTGAGAAAATATTTTAAAATCGAATTTGAAAAAGAATAAATAACAAGGTTTCCCTCAAAACTAATAAAAATAAATCTTTGAACGACAAAAAATCTTATTTAGTCAAGGATATGGGTAGTTTAAGCGACGTTTCCTCACTTTGCCGCTGGCGTCCGCCGGATGGGCTCCGCCATACACGTCTGTCTCCCAAATATGGCAGCAACTTGCCTAATCTATCTTACCTGCCATGAATGTCCACGACTAACGGCGACTTTTAAAATCTTTAAATTCACTTTCATTCTACTCAAACGACTTTTACGATCAACTTGTTTGTCACTTATCTTAATTTATTCATCTATTCTGTTCTGGAATTTAGTAACAGTATTCTAATCTTAATAATGATTCGTAGGGCTAGTTATTAATATGCGAATAATAATGGAGACGATCAACGTTCCAGAAAAATTGTGACGCCGATATTATCAATATCTTACACTATACAACTTCGATAAGTATTATAGTATAGCAAAAACGTAACAGAACTCGATTCAACTTTTTGTCGTAAATCGATTTGTACTCAATTTTCCGCTCGCCGTTAAAGAGCTAAAGTACCTAATCTATTTGCAAGTATTGTCACATGTAACGGTGAAGCTATAGTGGAACGCGTATCGAATCCGTAATATCTAGGGGATAATGCCATTGCAGTGCGCCGAGCTTGAGCGATATTATGCTTCGTAAAGGCCTGTGAAGGCCTCACAGAACGAATCGAGAATGTCGATGTATAGATTTGTGAAAGAAGGCAGCAGTAAGCGCCTTTTCGTTCAAGGTACACTAGAGAGCGATGATAAACCTCTGAAATCTAGTTTGAAGAAATCATCGCCATCGCCCGTCGGGTCGCCGATTACGACGAGTCTGAACTTAGCATCTGTACCGCGAAGTCTCCGGGACGGCTTGACAAGACACGAGACAGTGTACGATGGTAACTATCCAGGCATGGAGCGAACATCAAGTTACCGAGCTGGATCGTACCGAGAAGAGAGCTACAACGGCAGAATAGTACATGATGGCAATCAGACTCACTTCGAATACGATGGCGAGAGCGCCTTAGCCGTGCCGACGTCGGCCGGGGGCAGGGGCGTGTCGGAGCTACAGGCGATTCACACGAACAAGCGCATGTCGACCGAGGTCCTCGGCTCCTCACTGGAGTCGACAAAGATCTCGAAGAAAGACGACAGTGGGCAGCGCCGGATCACGACGAGGATCGTAAGGAAAGTGACCACGCTGACTCGCGGAGAAGAAAAGGCGTCCACTGAGGATCTGAGAGGCAGAGAAGTGCACAGATCAGCGGAACATTACAGGCATGTCGAGATGGAAGCGACGCATCCGAGGAGAGTTAAGGTAATATTCACATCAAGTAAAATAAAGCTAAGTTTAGAAATTGATGTTATATATATAATGATGATATATAATAACATCATAGTACGTTGACTATGTAAGGGTACTTAAAAGTAATCAATGATTACTAATTTAAAGAAATCAAAGTAAAACTCGAGATATCTTAAAACATAGTTATTAACATCACAGGTAGTTTTAGTAAGAGCAATAACTATGTAAGTTATTTTAATTAGATGACAAATCCAAGTAATTAGTCTTAGTAACCTTCTACCTATATTTTGATGAAGATAATCATTCTATTCTTCGGTTAGCGTTGGAATGTGTGTGTAATTGGATACTTTCTGCGGCTTAAAATAGACAATCCTACTAAGTCTATAATTATAACGAAAACTAGGAAGATGAACTATATTTCATTAACTATCAGTCATTCTCTAAGATCAAATTTTAATTAGGCAGAAACCGGCTTTTAGTTTTGTGATCACATTATTTCTCTTTCAACTAGAAAAAAATCGATTATAAAGTTTAGGATTACAAAACTAGAGAATTATCTTAAAACCAAAAACCCGATTGCTTGAAATTAATTGACTTTGATATCTATACTCATTTGATACCCATATTATTATTATACAAACATTCTTAGTCCTACAATATGAAAAAGTTGTACAGCCTATGTTACTATGACAACTGAGCAGCTTCTAACGACACCTTATATGTTAAAATCCATCAAGCCGTTTGAGCTGAGGCACATGCCAAAGAAATGGACATACATACATACCAACATCCGCTCGAAAAAAAATACCCTCCTTCTGACGCAGTCGGGTAATAAGCTTTAATAAGACTGCGAAATATCTCTTGACAACGTCTAAGTAGATCTTATTCATAAATATTGTTTAATTACCTACCTAAATCCTATTTATGTTAATTTGTTTTATTAATTTGTTGAAATTTAAAATCAAAGTAATTACTAGCCCAGATACTAGGATAGCTAACTTATGTACAAACAAGAACTAACATTAGATATTTTTTGTATGATTTAGGATAGATAAACATTGCTCAAGTTTAAACTAATTGCAATCGTTAGAAATATAAAATGTATCAATTACTTCATAATAATAATAACTCAATTTAATGATGATTACATACCATCATCTTGATTTAGAGGTCTGTCTAGTCATAAATTACTATTTATAGCTCAAGTAAGAGCAGTTATTTATGTAACCGTTAATAATGGGTTAAGGTAAAGAGATAATTCGGTTACCCATTAACCTGTCTAATCTATTAAAACTTTTATTATGCGTGGCATGAAAACGCCCAAGGGAAAATTATTTGCACACGCCATTCATAAAGACATTTTTCAAATGTAGATGGCATTAAAACGCTCAGTATAATTTGGTTTGGCACAATTTATAGAAACAAAGTACCGATACAAAAAATCTATTGGGAATTGACACAAATTTTTCAAGAATCAATTTTTCATCTAATTGAACTTAGGTTTTTATTGTGAGATCCAAGATTTTAACTGCCGCCCAAGACTATCCTTCTGACTGGCTGTTACTCTTCTCTTAATTGCTACTAGGTATTTTAGCTTCAGCTCCACTTCAGTTATTTTCTAGAATGTACACTTTAGTCCTCGTACAGACCTTTAATCTGAATCCTTAAATACGCTCTCTTCCTTTTATTGCAGTACTCATCTTGCATTACCGTTCTATAGAAGTGGTTTGAATACAGCTGTAATGCTTAAGCCATGAATCGCACGGACTTTGCATTGTGTCTCACTAAGAACGATTGGCGATGTATTCGGATGCAATCAACCAATTATAGCGTTTTTCAACATTAGGTTCTCCCAAAGATCATTCATATTCTCTTAAATATTGAAGTCTTCAAAATTATAAAGCATATGTGTTTCTTCCCGCTTCTGTGTGGAAGGCTGCCGTTCTTAAATAAAGATAATAATAAAATTGCTCATTTATTTACGAATCTTGCATTTGACACCAAAGAAGTTGGAAGTTCTTTATTGATTTTATTCATTAATTCATTGTCCTTATTTTGATGAACATGAATATTATTAATGTCATTCTGTAATTTAATAGCTTATCAAATATCAAATTAAACAATGTATATCATCGTTACATTGTGTTATGGTAACAATCCATCCAATGATTTTACATAAAATTATATTTAGTTCAAATTTCATCGATTATTGGCGCCTGCGTTCGTTTCTCGGCGGCAATGGAACAGTGTGTTCAAGAATCTCGATGGACATCGAATATGGATAGTATCCATTTATCTCCTTGAGAGGCGAGAGCTAAATCTGGTCGAGTGCATCGTTTTGTTTGTGATTTGTTGCTAGAGGGCCAAAGACACGTTTATCTGCGGATCTGCTCATCTGTAACTGATTTTTTATCTATTTACTCTTCTATTTACAGTAACATAATTAAAATTAGGTTTATGGATCAGTTGACAGATTGGTTGCTAGATTTGTTAATAATTCTACAATACCTAATCATAAAATAATTACGTTTCTATTGCCACTAAACTTGTAAAATTGTATCTCTAAATATTGCACGGAAACCAACTCAAATCTGCCATCTTTTGTTCATCCATCAATTGTTGACATTATGATTATAAAATCGATTAGACTCTAGTCAATGTTAACAACTTGCCTGAAATTTAGTACGACGAGCAATACAATCAATAGCACAGTGGTGTAATGAAGATTTGTCAATTCATACCGTACTATACTTATATCCAGATTCGAATGTAAGCGTTTATTAAAGATCTATTATCGTTCTCTTTATACTAAGAGGACCAAGTTGTGACAAAACGTACATGAATAAGTCCTACGCCCACAACTGAGACTGTACAGTCAATCCCAAATATTGAATAAGTGTTAATAGCGAGAGAAACGATAGACAATAACCAGTGTAAAGTATAAGTACAAGATAAGAACACAATAATCAAAATGCACCACCACTAGTCAGCCTTAATCCAGCTGGGTCATATTTCTATGCAAATGCCAGTAACGAGTGGCTCACGACTGTTGACCTATACAGCCTTGGTGACGTCATGTGGTTTAGCAAAGCGTCATATAAATGTCGAAGCGAATCATAAAATTGGACTGAACTTAAAATGCCTAGATTATGAAAGAGGGACATATTATTTTAAGAACATGAAACCTGACTGCTTAATATGAATTTACTTTGATGCCCATGCATTTGATAGCTATATTTTTATGATACAAAAAAATTCATGCCACTCTCCCCTTTATTCTCCGTTGACAGGCATCATATTTAAAAATTGTGTAGCTTATGTTACTATGACAATTGACACGATTCTAACAACTGATATGTTTAAATCCACCAAGCCGTTTGGGCTGTAAGGTGTGCTAAAGAAATGGACATAAATACACACATACATACGCTCGAAAAACATTGCCTGCTTCTGACACATCGGGTAAAAAAGCAGGTCCTGACATTCATACTTTAATTGGAAGAACAATAGGTAACAAACACGCATCTTAAAGTAGCTCATCCTAAAAATAACACTTTTTGCGTCAAACCAACATAACTTAAGAATACAAATGTGTCCTTAATTTCGGGTAGGTATATTTAGAAAGAAATGAGATTAAACATAAAACTTATGTAATTAAAGTTTAATTGTACTTGTTTTTAAAACAAGTTATTACACGTTGTATTAGATTCTATATTGTAACTCTTACATGATACAACGTTATGTCATAGCATCATACATGGTGCGGCGTGATTGATAGTTTGACAGGCTCGAGCCGTGACATATTGGTATTATGTAGTTAGAATATGTTATTGTCTGTATGTTCATTGGATGAAAAGGATGTATTTCTCAAAGAAGTTACTGTTTTAGAGGCAGGATAAGCAAATAAGTTTGTTTATGCTTTGATTTGTGCATTGGATACATTTTCTTAAGTTAAAGCGAAAGGATTAGGAGCTGAGAACCATGGTAGGATTCCCTGTGGGTTGACTGCAGTGGAGCCATTATAGTATCTCTTTCCACCTTATAACAATGCTGCTATTTTTGTTCGAAAATTCTGCTAATGTACATTTACAAAACTTTATGCTTTTAAGGGATCTTCCACGAAAAAGACAAAGTACGCCATTAATTAACTTATTAGCAACTGACGCAAGCGATAAAAAATCTAGTGTTAATTATATTTTATGACGTGCTAAGCTTAAGACTACTGTTCATGTTTATTTCAAACTAACAACTTATTGCAATAACATTAAATTCAATGCAAAGTAATTAGATGTTTTGGTATAAACATTTGAAGTCAAAGTTGCTTATAACATAAATCGCATGTGCAAGGCCAGTAAACCGGTAGTTTCAATTGGAAACAGCAATTATAAAGAAGTTGTGAAGCGATTATAAAATTTTATGACGCAATACAAACGGAATATATATATTTTATGAATAAACATATTCATATAGTAAATATGTCCGTATCTTTTAAATATGACTGATCCCAAGACTCGGATAGAATCTGATACATTTATTTAGCGGAATGTGACCGAATGACCTAAACAAACACGAGTAAAATAATAATGTACTTTTGTTTAATTCTCATAACATTTTAAACGGTTTTAAGGTTATAGATGTATAATTATATCATTATTTATTTCGATCTTTATATTAAGTTGTTTTATTCACCATTTATTTGTGACCTCTAACAAGTAGCGTAATCATGCAAATAAGGGTTATAGTAAAGTAGCGCTAGTAGATAGTCATTTATAAGTAATCACAGCATTATCTACAGTGTTACTAGATAATGACCTGATAACACGGGATTGTAAGCCTTTACTTCGTAGTTAAACCAATTTGGTACATTGTAGATGATCTGCTTTCCTCAGAAGAGCCTTGTAATGGCTGTAAAATTACATTCATTTTCTTAGATCGTTGATTCAAAAGTTTCCCAGTGCAATGTTGCTAATTTGATGTCCATCTTAAGTGTTATCTGAGTATTATTAGATTGGTTAACTTTATCAAAGCATATTTACTTGTTCTTTCTTATATTCTTAAAGTTACTATGCACTATTTTATTAGCTGAGACAACGTTTATTTTAACTGTATTTTTGTTGACATTTCAATATTTTATAATGTTTTCTTGTTATTTTCTTATTTGGGTAAATCTTAAATTTCAATAAATTATTTAACTAAATAAATCAATAAAAAAATCAGCTAAGGGAATATGATTACGATTTACCTTTATAACCTAATCGCCTGGTAATTAATTTTCTCAACTTTACACAAGTCGCCAAACATCTGAAATAAGGTTGCAAATTCAAGATCGAAATGATAAGTCCAACAATAGATCATACGGCATTCTCGCTAAAGTTCACCTCTTGAAATAACCGGAAAATGTCAAGTCTGTAAGCCATTTGTTATCGCGAGTAATGTCGCCCGTCTGACGCGGCTATAAACTTCAGACGATCGGTTTCATCCTCAAGCATTTAACTGCAACTTTCATAATCAAAGCGTCAAAGTGTTAAAAGTGTACTCTCAATCAAGTCAGACACACCTAGGATGGTGTGGTAAGAAATACTTGCACGAGATACTCCGATATAGTACTCAATGGCAGTAATGAATCTAATTAAATTAACATCAGGTAGATCTTCATTCCTATTTCGTATCTGTTACAAATGTCTATGGGTGGCCGCGTAATATCTGAAGAGCTGTATTCATTAACTACTTCTAATTTATAAAATAATTAATTATTAAACTTGTATTTCAAGCACTGGAAATTGCTATTATTATTGATGATGTACTCTTTGTAGACGTAATCATAAATCAAAATTAAAATACAAACTAATCGACCAAATCTAAATCGTTTGCTAATGATACATTATTATAATACCGATTGGCTTGTTTTCTCTTGATTAATTAGCGTGATGGGAGGAATCAATGCATACCGAATGAGATGAGGCAATTTAGCTGTTCAGTTGAGTGTGAGATATGCAGTAAACATTAATGAGTCAATGATGGTATAGAACCAAAGGTGCCTTTTCGTATCTTGATCTTCAAGAATAACTAGGGACTATAGGACAAGCAGTAGATAAAATTTAATAAATACAAAAAGCTAACCACTAAGTAAAAGAACTATACAAATTATAAATGGAAAGAATGTGGCTATGAAAAATGTTACACAAGTTAAGAGCGTAACGAAATTACCGATGCTAGAATTAAGCAGTTTAATTCTGGTAATCGCCTATAAATAAATCTGTACAATCTCAAACACTTCTTAAATTAAGTAATTGAAATGAAATGTCATGATTTTGAATACATATTCGTGTTATATTCGAAAAACCTGACAGCATATAATTTCTTTCACTTTTTTCTATTGTACGGACAAATAATTCAGTCTCACGCCAATTTGTCTCAATCATACTCAAATTTGGTTGTTACGAAGATGCATACTGTTCTCTTTGAAGACCATGTGAAAGTAACCTGAGAGATTCGAATACATATGAAATATGATGTTAAACAAATAATCTGAAATTGCCGGTTACAATATAATGTCGAAAGTAAAATGTACCCGTACAGATAACCTCATATAGTCCTCAGCTAAACATGTCCTTATAGACAAAGGAATATTTTCCAACACGTTACATATTGAAATACTACACACTATCGTGACTCATTATAAATCGTATGCAAATTAGTCTACACTTTCAGTAGCGTGCTAATCTCATGCGCGGGTACATTGAGCAATTAATGTATCGTCTGAGAAATGTATTATTTAATTCAGCGAGAGATCAAGATAATAATAAAAAAATGCTGTGTATTCTTGGAAAAAAAAATCATTCATAAGTTGGAAACAGTTTATAATCAATACGTACCTACTCGGGATACTTTGAAATATAAACTTTGTGGAGCATCTCCGAAACAGGATAACAAACCACCAAAACAACTATATATGTTAATAGTTACGTTGATGTCTTCATCGAGAAAAGAATGGAACTACGATACAAAGAGGATTATTTTACTTAGCGTTTGCGGTATCATGGTCTGCTAAGCAGAGTAATAGAGGCTGCGGTTAGTCTTTTCTTTAAAGACAAATCACGTTAATATCATTGTTCTTTTAGAACACGAATTGTTTTTTATCCTTGTGTATTCGAAACTCACTAAACGAGGGGTTGCGCAAGGCATTCACATGGAACCGTTATTGTTCATACTCGTCATGATTCGTGCATATCGACAAATTGTTCGCAATAGCTATGTTACATAAGACTGGTGAAGGTTTTTTGTGTACTTATTGTTATGTATGAAAATAGGAGGCTACTCAAGCGTCCAATTTTTTATCAGATAATATCTATTCGTTTGCATAGCCGTTTCTCCTGTTGATAGGAAGGTGTTCGAAATAAATGTTAATGCATTATATAATTCAATTACCGATTTACTGTCAAACCGTAGTAATCTGTTATATTTATTACCTTTGATATTTGTGTTAATATGAGTCATTACACTAATGGACACTTCAAATATGTTAATTGAGCACATTTAGCTGTGTCCTATTAGTTTGAATTCAAACCAGTTTTTTATATTAGAAAGTACAAAAACCCAATTGAATGATCAATTCAGAGTGTTACAATCAGTTCTTACAAGTAACTTTGTTAGAAATGTGGGAGAAAGGGAAACTTTACCATGAGTTGTTTCCGTAGAAACGGGGAACATGCAAAGGATATGAAACACAACGCTGCGTCGTAACACGAGAATCGTCACGCGTGTCAGCCAGTAGGATATCGCGTCATGCGGTAATGTTCTCACTATAGCTCTAACTGAGATAAATCTTAATTTAGATGATGGTTGAGACAACGGCAGTCTTCATCATGAAATTGTACCAAATAGTATACTGTTCATCCAAACGTCCATGGACTTTTGTAATTAATCTGTGAAGGATTTGAAGCATCGCATTGAACGGCTGGGCATATTTTAGATTTACTTCAAATAGGCCACTAACGCTTTGCTGCTCCAGAGGACCAATTTGGGACACCTGTTGCAAGTGATTTTTACCCATCAAATCAATACTCAGTAATGGTTAAGTCGGATAACACTATTATCATCAATGCAATTTTCTTGTATTTTAATGTTTCTGATGTTTTTCATACAACTTGCAACACCTATATTTGTAATGGTATTAAGCTTGCCCCTCATATGTTTTATATTACTTTTGTGAATTGTAAAAATGCACATTATATTGGTGTTCATTAAAAAAACATAATAATAAATTATTATGCAGATGGTAGTTTCGTCACATTAGAATCACTGACTTCTTCCAGTCTGAAATTTAAAAGATAGTAAACTGCTACTACATATACATACTACTTCTGATTCTGTTTTCCATACGCTTGTGGATTCTAAATCCTGTTCGTTTAAACGTGACAGGATAATAACTTTCAATGGACGATAAATATTGTATATGGAAATCGTATTAAATAACTTCTGATAGTAAACATTTCTGTGATCACGTTTTATTACATGAGTGTCCTTAGCAAACGTAGTTTGCTTATTAGATCTTGTTAGCAAAAACTGATATTAACAATATTATGATCATCTGACTTTTAATGCTTCACGCCTCTCAGGCATAGTTATTAACATAACGATCTGACTCGATAAATATTCAGGGTTTGATTCGCGTCTATGCAGGTATCAAAAGGTTTTATATTTCTGTACTACATCAGGGTGGTTAAGTTGTAATGTCCATGTGATCTGCGACGAAGAATTGTCTTTAACTATGCCATGTGTACAAACCATCAAAGCTGGTTCATGCATTGTCGTCGCTCTAGTCTTTGAATATTACAATACAAATTGTTCAAAGACTCAAAGAAATTAAAACGTCGTTCAAATTAACTGAAACGTCATTAAGTATCCTACTTTTGTGATAAAAAAAGAGTTCAATTATTAATCTTGCTGCGACGGTTCCCACTTCCCAGTAACCGACAGTTTCTCCTCGGTGGCGGTGTCGTAAATCACCGCACGTCGGAGATTCGCGCCGCTGCCCACCATTGTCGAAATTGCGTGTTCCAAATGCTATCTCGTAGATGCCATAGTCTTAGTGTCTTGGTTCAAGGTAACTTCATCTTAGTATTATACTGTAATTTTATGTATGTGGAACTAAATGTTTGGTTCAACACATATTTCTATTTGTTTGATATTATCACGATGTCCGATACATTAAATACCTTTAAAGATTGCACTAAGATTTACTTAATAACTTACATTCTTAATAAAATTAACTTGAATTTTTATTGATTTATTTTATAGTCGTTATGTAATGAAGATAGCAAGTTATTACGTCTTTATCTTTATCAACAGCGTCATCGATACTCTTAGAGATTTTGATGACTTCATGCGTAGTAAACTTATTTGAATTCGCATTAATTAACTTTACGTTTAGTTGCAACTTTGTAACATCTGCAATATTTGAACATCGCAAATACTAAATAAACAATATACCTAAGGCATACGATATGAACTAAGTGTAGAGACAAGGCCCTAAGAATTAGAAGTGCATTGGATCAAGATGGCGGACAGGAAGAGCGAACAGGTGCGCCGGCGCAGCGGCGCGCAGCCGTGCGTGCTGACTTGTCGCACAATATGGGCTCCGGATCGTATGGTGCGTGGAGTAGATAAAATTGACCCTTACTAAAGTTCAAACGATATTAATATTTTGTTGGGTATTAGGTAGAAAATCCCCTAATTCGTCCTATGTCATATTTATTTTGTCGAGCATAGATGCTTATTAATACCTTCAAAGTCTTCTACGTTTGTAACTTCTTCATTAAAATAGATTCAACAGGAAATCGAAATGATGAGAATATATTTACATATGCTTCATATCCTGCTACTCTAATTACCATTCATCATGCGCTTGATCTATAAATTCTCTAAATAAGCTATTACTCATCTTCAGCCGTTGTATTTCTGCGAATGGTCTTAAAGCTGTTGTTTAGTGACCAATGATGTCATGCGTGTATCTGTAATGCCTTTTTTGTCGATTGGGTATGTAATTATGGTATCATCTTCGGATTCGATTAAATTGCACAGAAAGCTATGTGATTTGAAAATCCATGACTTCATAGTTTAAGTTCTGACTTCATAATCTTAGCTCTTGAACAACTTCACTTTTATTATTTAGTAGTAGATATCATTACTACCCGATGCACATTGAAGTATTCAACATACATACTTTATCAATAATAAATGTCTATTACAGTCATACGGCTGATAAAGAGACAGCAAAGATCTTTCTAGCTTAATACTACCTACTAGCTAGCCTAAATATATAAACAATACACCACATTAAAATAACAATTGTTTTGATCTTACGGACAGTCTCTTTAAATTATTTGTCTCGATAAGAATTGCTGATTTCAATTCAGGCATATCGAAGTCCACACATATCGAAAGTATCAGTTCCGTGCTAATAAGCACGGGTGCGCCGGCGCAGAGGGAGAAAGGGCATTCTAATTGGGAAAGTGAGAAAATGGCAGGATGGTTTAGTATCCGCTAAAATTAAACCTATCTTATCAATCAAATGTAGATTAAAAACGAAAAGAATATTTGTGTCGTGCACATTTGTGAAACAATTGACTATAACGAAGTTTAAACTTAAAGTTACAGATTTAATGTCGTTTAAGATAACTAAATTTAATATTCAATATGTTTTTAAAAACATTTATTTTTTATTTTTGAATTAATTAGAAAGAAACTCATTTTATACAACATAGTTATGGTTAAATTAGACAGACAGAAATATTATTTCTTTGAGTGAGTGAATCCTTGTTTTTTTTCAAATTTACGAATGTTTCAACAGTATAATATTAAGATTTTATCCTGATGAAATTTGTTAGAGGTTAAAGTTCATAAACATACAGTTATTTGCATATATTTCATTGGAAATGCAGTATGTATTTATTACAAAAGATACATTTATTTATATACTTTATGCTAATTATATAGCATTCCATTAGATTCTCGTTTCTAATCGGCTTAAAAGGAGCGTCAAATTTATTATAATTTCCGTTAGAGTCACATTTTAGTCTATGTTATATTTTTTGGATTTTGTCATCAAGATATTTTGGGTGTAATCTGGAACACTTGCAGACAATGTAATTCGTATTTGTTCAATTATTTAATTATCTTTAACAATGGTTATTTTGCTTTCTGATTGAAGATTTCTTTATGAGAAGAATTAGCCCACAGTTAAACTTTTTGAATCCTTTTATATATTTTTCCTTAGTCCTAAGTAAAGTAAATGTGTATATTTGATTTTCTTTCACTGATATAGTTGTGATGATCTTGTTAAACGCATTTATTTTCTAAAACATAGAAATTGTTCCGTAGGTTTTAAATACTACATTCCCAAAGTAAGAGGTTGAATTTCATAATTAATTATGGTTCATGATATTCAAAAATATCATGTAGTTATTGTGATATATCAAAGAACAATACCGTATTGCGAGCGACAGGACGAAGTATCACTCTCGGGGCGGACCGTTACTGCCCATATACGGAGCCGGCTTAACCTGGATTTATCTGAGGTCAGTGCATGGTCTGCTTTAAGAAGCTATGGCAGTAATGATACAATAATATAGCCATTAATCATTATCCAAAGAAATTTTATCGAGTTATCGAGTGGTAGGTGATATGTCGTTAGGGTGTAGTGTAAAAAATAAATGTATCAGTTGCCAATTGATTATGATACTATTTCACGTTAGAAGGATTTTCAATAACGTAGTTGTCTCTGCAATGTTTTCTTCAAAGTATTTCCATTGCAAATATAAATTAATTTTCGGTGCAACGTGTTTCAAATACCTTGTCAGGTATATAGCGTGGATACTTATTTTTCTTCTATGTAGTGTACTTGTCTTTGTATGTCAAAAAAGGAGATTGAGTGTTTTTATGGGTTATAAGGCTAGAAATGATTATGTACTTTAATAAAACTTCTAAATAACTCCAGCAAAATCAGTACAGAATAATTACACAAGAAACTTACTGTATCTTTTAAGTAACTGAATAAAACTTGTACAAATTCGCCATGGATTTCTGAGAACGCGACAACTTGGGGTGAACGTCTCAGACAGCATTCACTGGAGTCCATTTACTTCTAAGAATTTTTGACGACATTTCAACGAGAGCTATGTAGCTACCTAATTCAATGCATCTTGCATTCTCTCTTCAATATGTACCTATGTATATTTAGTGATCGTCGCATCGAGCTTCACTTAGCCGACTATTTTCACATAATCTGATTGCAAAGAAAGATACATAAATAACTAGTTTCCGAAATATTCTAAAGTTGGTGAAATAAAATTCCTTGTATTTCTGCGCCCCTCTCAAAGATTTACATAAAAAGAGATCAAATATAATAACATTTGCATGTCTAAAATTATCCTATTTTTCATACAACGGCATAAATATTGAGATTTCTCTTTCAGTATTGACAAAGTAGGAGGTTGTTAACCAGTTTTGTAAGAAGCTACTATAGAAGTGCCTCGTTGCACCTTAACACATGCAAACAGGTTAGATAGTTTGCCCTTTCTCGACTTTGTTATTAACGTACGTGATACTAAGTCTTTAATTAATGGCAGATTTTATGAAATAGAAGTAGGAAACAAACATCCAGTTCATCTAATGTTATGTACTCATGATCGTGAAACTGCAGAGAATTGGAGTCCTGAAATTGGAGACAGATGTGTTGCCGATGCTGTGGGTTCAGTTTAAATTTCTCGTATGAGTTTTATTACCGTAGCTTCCAAACAAGAATACAAGAGCGCTAAGTACTGCTATTATAAGCACAAATAGCAGCAGCGAATGAGCAATAAAAGCATAGAGTGTATAAAAAATGTACTTTCATAAAAAGAGTTTTATTGAATTTCCTAAATTGGTTAGAAATATATAAGTTAGTAAATAAAGACGTGTGAAGTACGTTTAAAGACAAAATATAATCTTCGTTGTATATTTATTGAAAAATAATAGGTAAGTTTTTGTGATGATAAATTGTAGACCATGATGAAGGTTACATACATTTGTGTGGGACCTTGTAACGTCGATGACCGAATTGAGTAGTAATGTCAAAGTTATTGCAATGATCTCATCTGTTTGTGCGTTATGTACATATTCTATGAAGTTACTACGTATGAGTGGATAAAATATTTTCTTAATCTTATCGCTAAATATTTTGCTTTCCTGAAACGTCATTTGAGTGTGGTATAAACAGTTTTGTTTGAGCTTAGAAGACGCTTAGAAGACAGCCGCCATACTTATTGCTAACGTGATGAGTCTATGCGTTTAAGGGTGTAGTGGAAGGCCGAGTCAACTTTTATCGGGTTCTGTTCCACATAGTACGATTTGGTTTTGGTTGCACATGTTTTGCTACTAATTGCGTTTAGCTTTGTACTTCGAATATTCCAGTTGAGTCGTCCTATATGAATAGATTAAAATCGTCCAATCATCAAGCTGATACTACTGGACAAAGTTTCGACTCTATTAACACAGTTCAGTCTACATTTACTTATTACTTTTGCAAATACTTTAATATTTAACTTTCCTTTGAAACTCCATTTTACCTTTCTTTTTATCCGTCTAGACATTTTATTGCGAAGTCATTTTGTCGAATAAGAGAATTTTATTGCATAGTAATTCAAAAACAGCTGAGTAGATTCAAGAAAAATAGTTCAATGTCTCTTGAAAGGCAAAGGTATTTTCTTTGCGTTTTACATTTTAAGACAACATGTGGAAGAAAAATAAAGGCATTTTTTTTTAAATTTTTATACACACTTTCTACTCTCATAGCCCTACAGTAGAATTTTCTTCTTTGTCGTGGGTGGCATGGAAACACACAAAGACGAATACACAAACACCCAGACCCAGAACAGAAACCTAAATTCATCATTCAGATCATCATTCTGTCTGGCCGGGGATGGAACCCGGAACCCACTGCGTGTCAGGCCGGTGTGGTGACCGCTCCACCGCGCGGGTCGTCATTATTAAATATACTCTTCGTAGTTTGACTACTATGACTGCATCTTTGCACATATTTTTATATCTGCTTTAATTACTAAAACAAAACATCCAATGGACTGTATTGTTAAAACTTATTGTTTCATGAAATATATTAAAACGATACAACGGCAAATAATTAATAACTCATTGTCTACAATTCTCCGGTGTGCCAGTCGACCTAAGATTTAGATAAGGGTAACAATCAGCAATCATTCCCACTGCACCTCTACCGCGGTATCTTCAGACGATCAATGAATTGTTACCTCTTACTTAACATCTAATTAGTACGTGACATTGATGTGAGAAGCTACTTATGAATTTGTATTTTTTCTTTGTAGTATTTTTCTTCAAGTTTATCTGTACCTTGTGATACGTTTACTTCGTATATATTTCCTCGGGTGTCACATTTTCGAGGTATATAATCTTAATTAGAAACTGTAATTGATTTCATTAAGACTTCTCTACAAAATTTTATATAGACTACTTATGCACTTAGTTGAGATTATAGATTCATAAATTGGTACTGTTTTACCATGATGAGAGTTATATAGATTAAGAGAAAATTTCTAGTTCCTATCATCATTTTATTAAATGTTTGTTTTCGTTTCAAAGACTTTGAATTCCGTATATTCTCAAATTTAATAAAGCTCTGCAAATAACTGATAATATCATAATAATCATCAATATCAATAAAGTGTAATTAAAATCTAAACAAGCTTTTCACTCGGTAACGATAGCCGACAGTCGATCTAGATAAGGGACGAACTACCTTTCCCGCTGTATCGCTATCTTTTTCACATTTCTCTTGCCTGTCCCGGGGCTTATTAAGGCTCAGTTTACATAGCACCAGCTTTTCAGAGACAGGAGACTGATCTTAGAATAGTTTGTTGACATTACTCTAAAGGAATCTTGTCCAAAAATTCGGACGTTTTAAGCCCCATCTTTTTCCCTCGATTATAAGTTTTACTTCTTTTCCCTTAATATATTGTTGAGTTATTTATATCAAGAATACACTAATGTACCCTAAGTAATAATAACTCATAAGTACAGTGAATTTTTGAAATAATTAGATTAGAATAAAATAAATAAAAGTAAGTAGAATGAATGTCTAATTTAAGTTTCATTATAGGTGGCCTATAACTTATTCGTATTCGTTTCATTATACCTTTCATCGTATAGTCCTATTAATCTTGCCAAACTTCGATAAAGCTTTTGTAGCCAACACTTTGTTAAAAATTCACCAACATCAAGAAAAATTAATTTAAAAATTCCTTGTATAAACCAGGCGTAAGTTTTTACTGACAAATCTACTTGTTGCTTATGTTCTTATGGTTGAAGAGATTCTCGATTCAGATCTTTTCTTAATTTCTTTGTCTTTTTTAATTTCAAGATGCAGTAGGTACTTGGATGTTAATCACTTTTAAGCCGTACCTCTTTTGATTCGATTTTCCATCATGACCTTCGAAATGTTTTGATCTACTGTGCAATCATAGCAACAAATCTATTATCATTATAAAAGCTCTTATTTCGTCAGTAAATTTATAAACAGCAACTTTTTATTTAGATTCCCAAAAACTTTTAATAAATATCCTCAAGTCTATATTTGCAATTTCGAATGCCTTGATAAGCTAATCTAGAAAGACTTGATAAGCTTATCTAAGGAGAATTTAATACGACATCCATTTTAAATAAGGACGCTATAAACATAATTTAGAAATTTGCTGAGAAAACGTAGGATCCGATAGGTCTATTTAATGATACTGATGTAATCTTCATTGAGTTCACACCCTGGCATTTAGCTGCAAACGATAGTTGGAACAATGAAGAAACATCATGACCATTTTCATAGTATCGAAGTGGCAAACGCGCATACAGTCCAGTGATGTTAAGTGGCAAATAAGATCAATTTTGAAGGTGGTAGAACCCTGTGTGGTTCGACTCCGGCGGCAACACCGCCACACCTATTTCTGCCTTATAACAGCAGTGTTAAGCGCTGCCGTGTTCTGGTCTGAAGAGTGTGGCGAGGGAGACATATTTATTCGAGGCGTTCCAACTTAGTCCTCAGGGTAGCAACGCATCTGTGTCCGATCTCAGGTAGACTTGTGATCTTATCTGGAGTTGATTACTGATGTCCACGGGCGGCAGTGTCACTTACCATCAGGTGGGCTGCATGCTCGTTTGCTACTTCCATAACATAAAAAAATAGTCTACCCTATTGGCCACAATTTCTTCCACCTTTTAATGTTATCCCTCTGTTCCCAGCATCATCGTCCTCCGTTCCCAACAACAGTTATGTTTATGGTGCGCGTTCAAAATGTGACGTCTCATTAGGTCGGTAAGACGGTTATCAAACGATCACGAACCACGGACTGGGAGCACGATTCTAATATTTAGCTTTGCATTCCGTGGTTGAGTTGAAAGGATTGGAACGGGCGCTTCGTTTCGTTGTAAGTGTTACAATTTCCATAACGTTCTGTGAAATTTTATAGGTACTTATTGTTTGAAAGGTTTCTCTAAAAAATCGCTTCCCGCTATCCGTATGCTTAGATGTTTCGAAGTACGTGATGGACTTTAATGCGGTTTTATCAATAAACAGAGGTTTATGTGTATAACTAGCGACCCGCCCCGGCTTCGCACGGGTGCAATGTACGTACGTACGTACGGGTGTAAGTTTATTATAGTGTGTGTGTATGAAATCGCGGGTAACAGCTAGTGTTACTTTAAGTCAATAGCCTAGAGATTCCTTGTTCCATTGACACGTTGTGTTCCCGCTGGAATCGAACCACGAAAGAGTCCTACCGTATTCACCTTAGTAATTGTTAGAAAATAGATTTACTTAAAGAGTTTTTTTTCTGGGACCAAGTCTGAATTTGCAAATTAATTAAAATTAAATAAATGTCGTATCTATCTAAACATACAGTTACAGGTTAGTATTAATTAAACCGAGTGACATATACACTAATTGACCATTTAACGAGTTTTATGCAACTAAAGGTGGGTGAACTAGTTTTAATGGTCTGAAACAATTTCGCGTCGAAAATATTACGCTATTACACTGAGCTCATGTGAAATAGGGTTGCCACTTAAGAAAGAAATAATAAGTATATTATTTCCTTCAAACACATTACTAAAATATAATATTTAAAAATTCGTTTT
>DWNY01000146.1:0-20105 GCA_018250635.1 Telegonus apastus | reverse complement strand
GAATGTCGACCATTGTAACTGGTCTACTAGTAAGAGTAAATCGGATAAAGTCTGTGTTCCCGTGTATGTTTTGAAGATCAACCCGGACAAACAAGCAGAGATTCTGATGAAAATATTAAAAATAAAGGTACTACTTATATCTTAAGGTTTAGTATAAAGCAAACGAGCATATGAGTTTAGAAAAAAACCGATAATTTCATTATACATTCAGAAATGATTTCGAGGATTAATAAACACGCGTCCTTTGACTACATCGTAAACATGCATGTTTAAAAAAAAGAAAAGTTATTGAGCTTGACATAGGATATAATATTTCGGTCACGTCTGTTCGGTAATTCGGTCCAGTAGAGTAAGCGAGCTCCCTTACTTTATAGCTGTTGTAAGATTTATCGTGGGATGCTCCGTTTCCTTGACACATACGAGATATTCGAGGATTTGTCAAAAATATCGTTATGGTTATAGAAGCACTTTATCTCTTTTATATTTTAAATTTCTGCATAGCACATGTAATGGTCTAAAAGATAAAATTAATCAATTTATTTCTTTAGATATGCATTTTGAAATAAAAAGAAATAGTAACGTAAAATGAAATAGAACTGAATGATTTTGTAAATTTGTCATCTTTTTGCACTTGTCAACGTTACATTCTTTTTTTACTGTTAATGATTTAATGATCAATTCACCGACATCTACTGTTGAACAAATGGGTAGAGTTCCAGTTCCAAAAACATGGATTACAGACATAAATATTATTATTAGCTAAAGGTAGGTTGGCAGACTTGACAAATTTCATTGTAGTGAAATTCTACTTCAATTAATTAAATCAGTTCATTTCTATTTGTTCCATTCCTTTGTTTCATACATCACTTTTGTACCGGTCTAATAAATTCCTTTTAACTTCAGATTCTGTCTACGTAAATACTTTGGATATAATATTTATACCTCCTATATAATTATTTTTACCCAGACTGAGTTTGTTTTTTATTAATATTTTTTTTTTACATTCTATTCGCCTAATAACTTTTATTACACAGTACACTGACTTAAAGATATTGTTAAACTCAAATAAAAATATATATATTGAATGGCTTAAAAATTAGTTCTTTAACCTCTGTATATATGTGGTACATTAAATTGATACTAGACTATATAATCCTAGACTAAATGTTTAGCACGTGAAACTCACGAGTTAAGGTAACGTTTCGACAGATTTTTGGCCTTGCTTCACTTTGAAATCAAGTTTTGATTGATGTGGGCTGCATGGATTCAAATTATTGCTCCCGCAATAGTTACTTTGCATGATTAATGCCGAATAATTTAGACTAAAAGATACATACAAGTTCCACATTCTACATTAAAACCTGTTTGCTAAGTTTCTCAGAATAATTTTCACCGCTAAATCTAATAATCTTAATTAATTTCAAAGCCGCGCATGAATAACGACAAAATTAGTGTTTTAATTTTTAACATTAGATTTATATTCAAAAAAGCAATCACAACAATAAACGTCTCGCTTCTTACGAGGAAAGATTCTTATTTGCTTCACAAAAAATGCTGCTTTCCTTAAAAAAAGGCATTAATCTTCTCTTTCATTTAAGCTTTTAGACCTAGAAACGCAACACACATGTAACAAACCGTATAACAAGATAAATCGATGTTTCAAAGACTCGTATCATATTTTTCGCGCGAGGAAACTTCGGCTGCTTTGAGTTAAGTCTTTCTCTGCACACATCCGAGGAACGATGTTTTATGACCCACAACCCGACTTATGACAAAATTTATCCGAGTAAGGGGAATACTTTACTGTTCTACTTTTGATCCCCTTATGCGGCGAAAGATCGACAGGATTCGTTTAGGCAAATGTGATTTTTGAATCCCATACACATTTCTTGCCGCCACAATGATCAAAATTCGACCATAATTAGAAAAAAATAATTCTACATCCAAATAAAATAAGTACGTATACTACGTCTATAAATAAGAAAACATTCATTATAAGGAAAATGAGGTTTAATTTGCTAAGCCGCATTTAAAAGCAACGCATTTTTGATATAGACAACTGATATACATAGTTGACTATAATGTTTAACATTGTCAGTATTGTTGTCAATAATGTATGACTTATTTAGTTACATATTTTAACAGTTATTATACATAAATATTATCTCTCCTCGTTTCTTCTCTTCATGAACTATGAACTTTCACGTACTTATTTTCTAATCGTATACTCCTCTCTGCACGCAGTATTCGAAAAATGGTACCGCAAGTTTTCGCTTCACGTATTAATACATAAGAAGATAAACAAAATTTAAAGGTCTGTTTGTAATGTCAAAATATCAACAAAAACATATTTTTAAAATTTTTGTCTGTTATGAATAATCTTCGAAACAGCTGGACCGATTTTAAAGGGATTTTCAATTTCAGATAGCTGATTGTATAAGGCGTTACTGAGGCTGCTTTAGTTTTTGAAAAATAACTAGGGTTCAGCTTCGCCAGTACTAATGTTAGTTAATGTCAAGTACATTTGAGTCGGCTATGTATATGACATAAATGATTTAAACGTGGATTAAAATAACAACTTTTTACTAAATGCATATGAAACTATATACGGTAACTATAATAAAATACAATTATATTTTTTTTTGTCTGTCTGTGAGTTTGCTTGGCTGAGGTAGATAATCTTCTAAACGGCCGGACCGATTTTGATGGGATTTTTACAGGAAGATAGCTGAATGTCTAAGTCGTAACTTAGGATACTTTAATTTAAAAAGGGCTTTAGCCTGTGGTCCACGCCTATGTTATCAATTATGTTATTATACTACTCAAATAATTGTATTGAAATATTTGGTAATCTCCAGAAACTATGACGAGTATTTAAGAGAAAATATTACAGATTCCTAAAGCCATTTCAAGTACCTACACTAACGCATTCAAGTCTATCCGAAATTTCAATGTACTTAAATTGAAGAGGTCAATAGGGCCCAAGGTACCCTACTATATAGCTTTCCGGACATTTTCTGTAATGTTACTGAAACTCATTGTGTGAAACGAAATACTCAAGACGTAACGCGTTAATCCGTGTTGCTATCCTTCTTCAAAGTTTTTTCTAGTATAGGTGATTCTGTTTTATTGCCATAAATATTGTAGAACTCTTCTTGATTCAACGGCGGCACCACAAAACAATTGTAAGTTATGTGGTTAGGAAGAAATACTTACCTGAGGCATCCATCCATTCCATCTTAGTCTCCAGGGGTAGCAACGCTTTTGTGGTCGACCTAATAATAAATATCACATGATGTCAGTGGCCACTTACTATGAGGTATGTATGCTCTCTTGCTATTTATCATATTTAAATAATTGGTCAAGTGTATATTTACACTTGACCAATTATTCCCTAACCACATGTTTCTCAGCATGAGAAAGATTAGGCCATAATCTACTGCGCTATCTTATTGCGAATTGATAGACTGCTTTGGGTTCGGAACGATAATTTCAGAGTTTAGTCCTACTTCGTTTTGACTTGAACGGGTGTTTTAAGGTACACTAAAAGTCAAAACATGAGCGACGGTGAGCTAATCCACTAGCGACAGTTCATGTCGACGACGGTCGCTAACGACAGACGGCGACAATTTTCAGTCGCTGACACAAAGCGGAAACTTCATTTCAATTTATAATTAAACAATTACCGTTATAATTGCTTGAGGCAAATTCATAGATACAATTAAGCTGGCAGTAGGTGTATAATTACTGTGGTACCTAAATTAGATTAACAAGCAATCGTACAATCGGATCGTGTTCGCACTAATCGGGACACGCAATAATTATCCCAATACATTGTGCGCGAAATCCTTTATTATTAATTCCATGTTACCATATAATATTAACGTATTAGCGTAACTTGCTAAGAAAGTAAAGGCTAAAAAATCTTTTCTGATGTTCATAAAAGGGTGAAGTTTATCAATTTCACACACGGATGAATGAGACGAGGTATCCAGCTCATTTAAGTAGAATATGGTTGTCCAAGTGTGGGGCAGTATATTAATTATGAATTTATGCGTATACTTTTTAGTTGGAAGCTCAAATAAATTATTTTTATTTACATACTACTAATGTTGTTTTCACTTAGACTGCATTAATAACAGCAATTAATATTTTAAGACTTATTTTTAAAAAATGAATTAAACTATTAAGTTCCACATTTAATCTACTTATATGTTAACTAGCTGATTCCCGCGGTTTCACCCGCGATAAAGAAGTACAAAAGCATACATTAATATATGCCTAATAGCAACTGACATTAGCGCCCGCAATGGCGGCCGCATGCGCGTGGAGCGCACGTTAGTGTTTTTTTCAAAAATTAAAGTAGACCTTTAGCTATCTTCCAGTAAAAGTCCCGTCAAAATCGGTCCAGCCATTTAGAAGATTACTTCAGCCAAACAGAGAGACATTTTTTTATTGTACTTTTGTTATAGGTACCGTGTACACTTTCATATGCATTTAGTAACAAGTTGTTATTTTGATATTACAAACGGACACTTCGGTATTAATCATTTTTATGGAAGTACAACCGCACACTCATGCACGAACACACCTTGGCTGATGAAGCGAATACTTTCTAGCTTAATAAATACATTAATTAATAAGTTATTCCAACCGACAACCTCCTACCACTTCCGGTAGATGTCGCGATTAGTTTGAGAACTCTAGATGAAAATAAGAAAATATTAATTTAGGAATAACTACCACAAATATTATTATAAATAACGACCACAGCCTCAAAATTTACATAATAATAATTCAACTATAATACCTTCAAGGGATGAATTATTAACTACACGGTTAGTAATATAAAACCACCCTATAGAGTAGAGCAATTTTAAAACGGATAATTAAAAAAGTAGGTCTGATTAATTAAAATTTGGTTAACGCGGTAATGATTTTTCGTTGGCTTCGGCTGAAAAAAATTACATGAGAGATTATTTTTTTAATTAAATTGTGTTGGCACATTTAAGAGACTTACGTAGTGCATATTCCGTCATAGAATTAATGAAAACCTATACAGTAAAAATGTTACTTAATTAAACAATCGTACACCGTTATTCTTTGCCATTTTCTTCATTGCTGAAGGTTGTCCTTGAAAGACCTTAACAGCTTTGTGTGTTATGTCCTTCCAGTGTGCCTGATTCTTTTCTCAGAGCAGTTGCAATGTTGAGTCCGCTAAGTGTAGGTATTTAGTCACATCACCAGATGGAAGATCGACGGCTAGGTCTCTTACCTTCCACCTTACCCATCACAACAACTTTTGAAGGTTGTAGAACGTGTACGTGTGGTACGACTCGGGCCGAATCACCGACACGCCTATTCAATGCTCATGGACGGCAGTGGCCACTTACCATAAGGTGGGCTGTATTCTCGTTTGCTACTTAAATAAAATATAATATAAAAAAACTAAGTTATCGAGATTGTCTGATTGTCGACGAGCAATATGAACAAATAGCCGTGCATTCGTTGATTGCAGATGGTTGACATGCCCGACTGCTATCCTAATTATTTTAAGGTTATCAGCAAAAGCTTACAGCTTTCCTGATATTAAATGGTCACTTTCGCCCATAGACATCGATAACTGACTGAAAATATATCAATTCGCTTTCAGATCAATTAAAATATATCTTTGATGACATCCCCAAGAGACTTTCCAAGCTAAGTTGTATCATTTCATATTATTATCTTTGTCTCAAGACTTCTTCTGTGTCAATAACTGCACGAATTCGATTGAACTATTTAATACTTATGAAATGTAAAAAGGACATCAGTGCAAAAAAAAGAAACCGAATGAAAAAACCCAGGAAGCAGTGTGTTATCTTGGACGTAGCTCAGTAAATATTAAATAACCTTTCTGCTTTGAGGTAGTCACTTAACAAGCCCGTGACGTCACTGCCGATAGTGTAGGGGAGGTTTATGTTGTTTTGTGAGAAAAGTTTAACAAGCGTGCCGTCTGGCATTATACCCTTGAACATTCTAAGCAAAAATCCCTAAGTAAGCAATTTTGAAAAAAAAAATCTAAACTCATCACAATTCAATTCACTTAAGTAGCAAGTTTTACAACTTATTAGGTAAAATTTGCTATCTACAGATACGTACTCCAGACAAACTTTAATTTTGTAAGGTCTTAAATACGTACAAACAAATGTCACTGTTTTAACATTTGGTCATCCGTCGATCTCTACACGAGTTAGTTTCAAAAACTACTAAACTAAATTCGACGAAACTATTACTCAAAGACTTTACAGTACAAAGTCCAAAGACAATGCACATTGTGAGAAAACCCATACACAAACTTTACTTTAAATCGTTATGTAATATGAAAGTCTCATCTTTAAACGCTACGTAATCGACAATGATATTTTACTTAAAACAGCAAGACGTAACGTTTTTGCAAAAATATTTTGCAATCGGACCTCTGTAATTACGAACTTTTTTCGTCTCCACGCCTACGTCACGCGCGACCTCTATTAAAAACTCATTATAGGAGAAGCGTCTGTGAATCTCAATTTTCGGTCGCAATTAGCATACAATGCGGGTGGCGTACCCCAAACAGAAAGGACGATGCGTCAATCCGGCGACATGTAATCACACCTAATTTAAACGTACGTGAGAATGCATTGTATCACTCGTATATGGGCCGCAGTGTAACGTACTGCGATTGTGCTTGATATGTCGAATAGTGAACGATATATTGTGAAGCAAGCGAAAGCAATGTTATGTACCTTTATGAGAAAACAATGTTACGTTTTATCATAGGCGTTACTTGGTTTTTGATAACATGTATCGTAACGAAACAGTTGTGATGTATTCCCTATTGCATACACTAACTTACCAAAACGGCATAGTTTGTAAACACGAGAGATTATATGCTTCCATAAAAATACTTATCATGTATTGAAGTACATAACTATCGTAATTATGTATTATCAAACTTTGGTTATTCGATCTCTTAGAAAATACATTATATACTCTGCCGACGTACGTAATATATAAAGTCGATTAAATTAAAAATGTACTTGGACGGCAGTGACCATTTACCACCAGGTAGACTGCAAGCTCGTTTGCTAATTCAAATTGATTTTTCCCTGGATATGTTGAGAGTGGCTAATACATAATTGGCATAGCTACTACATACCGGTATGTACCTACCTATATTACACCTCACTTACTCACATAATAGTTTAATTACTTAATGAAACATTCAAGACAACATGTCTTACGTAGATTATGAATAAAGAAGGAAGGAAAAGTAGTGTCAATTCATGATGAACGTGCAAATATATTTGCATTATAAAATCCCACGATACATGATCAGCTACACCTATTTAATACTAATAAATTACCAGTACAATAAATTTTTATTTACGGAAAAATGAGTTAACTTTTTCCCTTAATAAAAATAAATAAAGCCGATTTCCTTGAGATATTTAGGCGTTAAGGTTTAAGGTAGTAGGAGACGCTTACGTGAGGCAATTCTATGTCATCGGGGTAGACGTAACAACGCTTCTGTGTTTTTTTAAGAAATATTTTTTTTTCAAAAAGGGATGACATTTATAAAGGGATAAAATATAATAAATCTCTCTATATAAAAAATCATGTCATGGAATTGACACTAAATGCAAAAATCTATCCCATAGGAGCAGAAAAACCCACATATTATTCCAGACTATAATATATCTTTGTACCAAATTTTGTGCAGATCCGTTTAGTTGTTTTGAAGTCATAAAGTAAAAAAACATTCATCGATCCATACATCCTTCCATCGTACAAACTTTTAGCTTTAAAACACTATTAGAATGTTCGTTGTACATGGGTGGCAATGTCTAAGTATTAGGTAAGATGAAAGCTCATTTTCTACTTTCATTTCGTAAAAAATATGATGTTAATTTTCGTAAAATTAACTCAACAAAACTTCAACGCACGTCTCATTGACTAAATTGTTTTGACGCGAATAAACGACAATGAAATAACCACAATAAAACAACCGAAAGAAGAAACTGACGCGATGCTAATATCTGACTAAATTAGTCCTGATAATTTAGCCTTTGGCAGTTGACTACGAAAACGATACATTTGTAACGATTCTGATTCTGAAAATCTAAGTGTTCAGTAGGGATGTGCATCCCAGAAATGATATGTACATCTATTGTTAGGTGTCATATAATAATCTAACCACTTATGCTAAACCAAAAACTTCTTACCTTTTTTGTTTCACTTAGATTCTTTTGTTTTTGTGATAAGTTACGTACCTGAAAAGAAAGAATATAATTAATTTGGCGAATGAATATAAGTCGATAAATTTCCGAACCAAAAGGGCTTCAGTTTTATAGTTGCTCTAGTATCTAGTTTTATAAGTTTTCTTGTAATAACGCTCCATCACCGATAAATCTTGATCAGATAATACCCATACAATTTCTACAAAGTGGATATGGAGCTGCCCATTTTTTAGGCAAGCGGGCTCCATCTGGGGCAGTATTATACTCGCCGCACCGTCCGGTGCACGACGGTATGCGACCACACATACCGCCGTCTCTCCAGGGGTGGCTGGTTGACGGTTCGAGCTCCCGTTCTTGCCACCCGCCACCCCGGAAGCTCCCTTTTAGTCGCCTCTAAAGTTTTAACTCCTAGCCTTATTCTGGTCCCGGTATTACGCTGTCGACAATGTTTTTACAAGAGTTACCAATGTCTGTCATAACGTGATTGTCGTGACATGACGTAGGCGTGACGGTTGCCACACAATGGTGATATTAAAACATCGTGGGATAATTAACATCAGCCATTAGAGGGCGTGGTTAACACGAATATGTTACAGATAAGGCTCTTTAGTAAGGCAAGTAGCGCTGTCCACATTTTTATGCAAATAAGTAAAATTGCAGCTTTAATATGGTAATGTCTATGTGCTTATTCTTTTTAAGCGATCGAAGAATTTTTACGGGACTTTCTGGTGGATATAGAAGGAATCATGTAATATAATTATTAAGGTTTCTTGTAAATAGAGTAAAAAAACAGGACGAATATATTACTCATCGACATCTCATATTTTATGAGCTTTTAATTTTGAACAATACCTAAATATAATGCATTTAAACTATTTGCAACTCTAAGATTAAGACAAAATTACCGTTGAGCAAACAGACTCAAATTATATGATAGTTATATTACAATTAATTAAATGACTATAATATTAGACTAAAATTTAAATAATACTTGTTAATAGGCGAATATTATATACTTATACGATATATATACTTAACACGATGTATATGTATAAACACAGCAGAATTATTTTAGGTATAAGACTGATTGCAATATGTATCAGATATTACGTTACATACGATTGAACAGTACATTGTCTTCTCAGTTCCAAACAGAACGTATCGTATACCTGACGCATTAGTAAACAAACAAGCTTTTGTACTCAGGAAACATTGATACCACCCGACAGAAGGCGTCAGTTTATTGGTGACTCGTGTCATATGAGCAGAACACGAGCAAATGTTTAAGAAAGATATCTAGTACCCATACTCAAATTCATAATTCGGGGAACAAGTTTGACGGTGCAATTTGATCAAATGTTGCACAGGCAATGTTGTATAGGCACAGGTGAAACCGCGGGGATCAGCTTGCTAGCTAGCTGATTCCCGCGATTTCAAGAAAAGTAAGAAAGAAAGTTTAGAAGTAAAAAGCATAAATTGATATCTGCCTGAGATCTGATATTAATGCCGCATGCGCGTGGAGCGCGCGCTAATGCATTTTTCAATAAGTAACTTACGCCTTAGACCTTCAGCTACCTTCCAGTGCAAGTCCCATCAAAATCGGCCCCGCCGTCTAGAAGATTTCCTCAGCCAAACAAAGAGATAAAAAAATATATAATTCTATTACCGTGTAATCTTTCCTATGCATTTAGTAAAAAGTTTATATTTTGTTATTACAAACAGATGTTTCCATTTTATTTATTTGTATAGATTATAAAGTTAGTTATGTAATTAGTTTATCTAGAAAACTGGACCGAAATTGCAAAAAAAAAAAGTTTCTTCTTGATTTGTAAACTAAACAGAAATGAAGCTTCTACATATGTTTGCTAGAAGTGCTTTAGAGTTTTGATGAATGGTCGTTCAGTCGGTGATTGAGTGACAAAATTAAGAAACTTTGACTGGGTACTTACTTATAATTCTGAAACTACTGGTATTTAAACTATTAAATGGCCTGAACTGCTTCGAAAAAAGCATGATAGGCCGTACCGCTTTTTGGTCGACTTGTGCCCCACACTACCGTGCCCCCAGATATACTACATTTATCCTAGTTTGCGAAGTTATAACACGTTCATTGAATATTTTTCTAACATTATATTCCGTATATAATTCCGCGCAAATAAAGTTTACCCTCATTAATGAATTAGCGTACTAAGTTTCGGAATCCTTAAGATATCAAAATAATAATCCTCCTACGTAGTCCAGACTCGCATTGTCTCGGAACCTTAGTTACTGAACATCTAACTTTGTTACATCACGTACACTGAAAAACTCTTAACAACCTTTACCGCGTCGAAGTTAGATCAAGTTTGTGAAATATAGTAAAAGTTTAATATATCAAGCTTAAATAAAGCCTTGCCTCATATTGTAAGGGATTTGTTTGACCTACAGTAAAATATGTGTACTAAATATAGTCAAATTGATTACCTTTTTGAATTTGGTTAAAAACCTTATTAGGTTTAAGTATTATGTGAAGCTAGATCCCTAATTTCGTATAAATTTGTGTTGTTGTGTTCATGTATATTTTTGGGCTTTCAAAGGTAATTGATTTAAATAGATTTTTTAGAGTTTAATGTAAAATATTGTGGTCATTTTTTAAACGACCAATTTTATTTCCAAAAAACCTATAATACGAAATAATGTTTTATTTTGGCATCGTGCAAAAAAGCAAATGTTATTATTTTGTCAAAACATTATTTTTGTCAAAGAATTAATTCAATATTACAAAACTAGCAAAAGCCATAAAAAAAGGATCTAAAAATTGCACCTGTACTTTTTTATAATCGCCCATCGTTTATCCGTCGGCTGTCAGTCCAGTGAGTAATGAAAGATGTAAAAGATAACGAAAATCGCCCAATATTTCAAAACGTAAATCACAATTTCGGACACATTCTGCTCAACCTTCTCCATTACATTGAATCTATCATTTTAGGGGATTGTAGGTATTTACATCCCAGAAACGAATCATAAACTTGATTCTTTGATTTTGATTTAACAATATTTGCTTTAATAATAACCTTTATAAATATAATGCTACATATTATTACCCTCATTATTTCCGAAATATAATTACATATTTAGATCTTTTTCTGCAAAGCATTTTACTTGATTGACAAAGTTACCCTTTCCACAAATAATTGTTTTCTGTAAAATTTAAAAAAGTTTTCTAAATTCTAAATAGTCACACGAAATGAGTACGACATTGAAGTGGGACCCGACGAGTAAACATAAAGGCCTCAGATAAGGAGATCCTAAGGTCCGGATGATATTTCCATCATTTTTTAGCTCACCTTATCGAACGCGAAGGTATCGTAACCGCGGAAGTTATAATAAATAACGAGTCATTTATGAGTTTGCGCCACATCGACCCTACAGGCATCATCCGGAAAATCCCTTCGCGCTCAATTTTCACACTTTTCCATATTTTCATCCTTAGACGATACGATTTTCCGGTCGACTGTACATTTTGTAGCTAGTCACTTCAATTATTTTCTTTATATACTTCCTTGTGCGTTTCAATAGCAATTTAATTAACATATGAACGTACACCATTACGAGATAAATACAAAATCTTAATGTGATAAAACCAAAGGTATTACATAATAAACCCAAATAAAAGTTACCTACGCACACCCATCTCTAATGTACTGCTATTTCTTCGCACTAAGTGTCTGAACTGAGTATCTCCGCCACTAATACTCGTTAGTATTCCTTTTAATAAAGGGCCTCAATAGACTCATGTCAAAACAACGCAGCAAAAAACGATTGCTACTTGGAAGCACTAGGATTAACAATTCTTCATCTTAGCCTCAAGCAAATAAAACAGTTCAGTAGGGATCCCTTTAAAAAGGGAAAAACATACAATCCTTTGTTCGCATAATCGTAAGACCCATAGTCGTATAAATCTGACTACCAACTCTACTGGAGGGCCCCAATTTTATAGTAAAGCCGTTCTCCCAATCAAAACGAATCGGCCATTTTCTCTGAAAGCGACCTTTATTACGGGACCTATCTGGGTCCACTGGGCCCGGATCACAAAAAAACGAGCCCAAATTCGTGATATACAACCCCAATCACTTGTTCGAGATGCTCAATTTATATCAAGCTCTTATAGATGGCTGAATACAGATAGAAATTACTGGCTACTGCCTGTCTGAAAGATAGTGCTCGTACTAATACTTAAGTAAGTCAAAGGAAGCTCCTGTGTGAAAGATTGGACTTGCTTATGATTCTTCCTGCGCGAATTCTCAATAAAATTTGGTAACCCACTTATGACGTCATACTGTGTACTTACGAATGTATGGAATCACTTTGGGGACGTTTTTGCGTTTGTATTAGGTAGTGTACATTCAGTCAGTAAAACCGTAACAAAGCAATTTGCGTTAGCTACCACGCATGTGTACTCTCGTGTCAGTTGCGTCAAAGTATCGTTAGTAATGTCATGTCATGCCAATTTGTGTATCATTATTTTCTTACTAATATTCGTTCATTCAACTTATTAATTTTTAAGTGTTTTCAGTGTTATTATTTGTTGGCTGATAAATTTTATTTGATGTTAAAAGTTTTAGTATTAAATTAGACACCATACAGAGGCTTTAGATAAAATATTAGAATGAATTATCAATAACGTTAATGATTTGTCGGATGAAATCAAAAACAAAGATGATGTCGAAATTTCTGGAGTTGATTAAATTTATGATTAAAATTTACTTTTGTCTAATATTAGATACCACCTTTACATTAAAAAAAGATTTTTTTATTTATCTGTTGACTGTACCCTACTATAAATGGAAAAACATCTCCAAGCCGATTTATTTATCCTACATAGTAAACAAATAATTTCAGAGCACTTATATAATTTGGTATTGTCTAAAAAAAATATAATCAGTTTATTTGCACTATTACCAGGTAGTAGAAGTACGGTTCTACCGGGGAGGTACCACCGTCACACTTATTTCTAGCGTGTAGCGTTGTCGGCTGAAATACGCAGTGACCATGTTAATCATCAGGATTGGCAACGCATCTGTAATTTTCTATGTGAAGTTTAATACAGATGTCCATCAATATTATAACACTCGTACCTACAACAAACTTCGTGTCATAAAATTACATTTTCAAATAAAATATTGCATTCTTAAATTTAAAAAAACATAAATGACTTCGTGAGAAGATTGAATGATAACTTATGTATTTACAAAAAAAATAGCCGATCTTTTTGCTGAACGATTTTAAGATATTCGCTTTAAGTAGCGGGCTTAGTCTCGAGCGAGATATATGTACGATAAGGCTTTTACATGAATAAGAAGTGAGTTTAGTAAGCCTTGGCCCAGAAGGCAAAAAATCTAAAATGCATTACCCTGGCTCGTAGATCCTCACCAACGGGTCTCAGAGCTCATGTTTACAAACCCTTACCCAAGAAAAAAGATAAAAGCATTACGTTGTTAGAACTCTATTTCGTGAAATTTGTTACCTAATTATATCCAACAAGTAGCGGTAAATCTTGAGGTAATTTAATTTTAGGATAGCAACGCGTCGGGTAACAATGAGTTAGTAATGAGGCTGGAGATTTCGGACTGCGGACGATTCAGACCTGACACAGCGGGTCTGGAATGTGAAAAGTGACCGTAAATCTCGACGGAGACGTGACAAAAATACTCCATAAGTTAAAACATACAAGTAGATCTTGCAACGTAGGTATTCGATGCATGAAACATCATGATAATTATGATGAAATAGTTCTTGAACAAATTAAAGAGCATCCCAATCGAATGGAAACGAAGCATATGTCTGATTTTTTCTTACAGTTCACTGGATATGAAGGCTTTTGGACGCATTAAAAATCATGCAATATCGTTAATTAATCGTTAGTTATTTAATTGCCGTCTAAACATCATACTGAGCAAAGTCGAAGTACGTACACATACGGAATGATTCGTTAATATTCGTAAATAATCGACTCAGCTACTTCAGTAATACTTCACAGTAGCAGCGTATGCGCTGTTTCCTTAACTCTGATGATGCTCTCAGACTATTATCTCAGGTTGTATCTGACTGCGTCAGGAGGAAGATTATGTTTTTCGGGCGGATGTATTTTGACTTTGACATAGAAAAAATGAAGGGATGGGGAGAAATACTTTTGTATCATAACCATATGGGTATTAAATGAGTATGGGTCTCGAAGTCTATTTATTGTAAGCAGTCGTGTTTTTTTTTTAATTTTTAAGATAATTTTCTAGTAACATATAGTAGTTGGTTATATGTACCGCAGTAAATAGTAAAGAGCACTTAACCATAAAAAGTCGATTCCGTCCGACAGATATGAATATCTCAATAGTAATCGTCCATATCACCATAGTGAGGCATCTCGTTAGGCCTGCGGGACTAATCCGCTCGTTCAACCAGTCAGCATTGTCTATAGAAAGGACTCGTTTGAATAAAGAGACGGAAGGACGAAGGGAGGTGATTGTGCCTACGAATAAAAATCGCAGAAATGATCCTGTTTTTTCTTTGTTTTTCATAGGGAGATGGTTTCCTAGAGAAAAAAAGTTGTTTTTTTTTGCTTAATGAAGCCATGAGCATAGGCGACGAAAGAAAATCAAAAGTTTAAAAAATTGTATTTCACAGTATGTACAAATTTAAATGTACGAATGATCCCGTATATAGGGTTTCATAGGTATAGTTGGTGTTTCATATAAAATTAAATGATTTAGCGTTAACGTACAATGTTACAAATGTCACCAATTTATAATCATTTTTTGATGACTTAACGCTTTTACGTTATAACGGCGCAAGTCATAATTATAAAATTCGAATTCATCGACATTGCAAAAAACCTATCCCATAGTAACGGTACATTTTTTCACCATAAAAAGTATATCCACATCCGTTAAGTCGTTCTGAAGTTATAGAGTAACAAACATCCGTAAAGAAATCCTGCAAAATTTTCCGTTTTACTCTACACCGCCATATTATCGGTAACACTGCAAACGCACCCAATATGTTGACCTAAAAAGCGGAACATTGCATCCGTATGAAATATGGAACCGCGTAAAACAAAGCCAAGTTTGCAATATTCAAAACTTCTGGCTCGACTGATTGTATATTTTGTTACAAAGAGATTCGTGTACATATGTTATACTCGCATATTTTTTAGGTCGAATGAGTTGGCAACTTACTACCGTTGTTGTACTTACTTGTTACTGATTACGAAGGATCTCAGAGAAATGTAATACAGTTGGCTAGCTTGTAATGTCTTAACTTGAATATTTACGCAGACATGTTGGCAAGGAAAACACAACAACACAACACACAATACAAAATTTCTTATTATATTCTCATCTATATTTTGTTAACCATGTCACAGTGTAATGTCATCTACTTCTGGTTTACAAGAGTGTCCAGCACTGAATACTACGGGTAGACTCTTATCTTCCAATTAGATGGCTTAACTGTACTTGAAAGACATTTGATTGAAATTAAAACAATCTTAGGGTGGATTTGACATAAGTATATCCATACATAGAAACGCAGCTTTAGATGAGACATCCCATACAATACTTGTAAAGCAATCAATTTCAATTAACATTTTTGCTATACGAGTACATAAAATATTAAGTCAAACCCGAAAAAGCTTCTGCGTCTGATAAAAATGCATTCCACAGGGAATCGTATCTATTCAACCGTCTTATCTGGTGGCTAATGGAGCGTTTTGTCATTGTTTTCTTTGTAAAAATATACGATTATCGCCATTGCCGAACAAAACCTTATCGGATAAAGAATTGTGGAGTAAAAAATATTTTAAAAACTATTCTACCTCCTGGCGAGACATCTATTTGCTTGGAATCAGTCCCTCGTGTACTTGTAAGGTATTTTGGCCTTAATAAATGGATTTCAAGGAAATCGTGTTACTCAAAACTTTTACGTTTTTAATGAGATTAATATAACTAAGCTCCTTTGGATGCGAAATCCGCGAAATGTCAAGTAGTTGCTACAACCCCGAGAAATTTGTATTTAGAGGGCTAATTCTATTTAGGGAGATTTAAAACCTAAGGTCGGTCAGAGACGCGGTCACTCCTTGAGGACTAAGTTGGAACGCCTCGAATAAGTATGTCTCCCTTACCACACTCTTCGACTAGAACACAGCAGCGTTTAGCACTGATGCTGAAATAGGTGTGGCGGTTGTGCCGCCGAAGTCGAACTGCAGAAGGTTCTACTACGTTAAGAAGATAGGAATCTAATCAAAATCCAAAATGAAAAAATAAATTTAAGATTTCTGCCGTATTGAAAGCTAACCGCTGCCAATGCCGTATTTAAATAACACCCTCATTAAAATAATACATATCTTTACAATTTTTGAATTACTAAATTCTGAAAAGTATATTTTTTATCTATATGACTTAGAAACTTCATTATACTTATCTCAACACAAGGTATAGTATTACTATATCTTGTTATAACGACCAATTACTACAAATTTTAACTGAAAGCGAAGAGAATTAGATCTTTATTAATTGATTTATGGCCACAACCTGACCTTAGTTTTATAGTCAATAAATTTGTGAGAAGCTGGAATGCTTCAAGATTTTCTGCCCGACCATTACTTAACCTTTGATTAACTTGATTTCCAATATACTTCATTGTCCACGACTGAGGAAATTCAACTCTATACCAGTTATATAGAGTCTATTTAAGGTTGAACCCTCGTTCGATAGTGATGGAAACCAGTATTGCAATTTGCTGGTAAATGAAGAGTGACATCAACGAGTTTTCATCGAAGTGAAGTCAATTGCTATCAATTATTGGCTCTGTCAAACATTAGGTAGCTTCAGATTGATTGCCATAGGAGATAACTGATAACTTAACTATTGAATCTAAGAGTAATGCAATATCTATAAACTAGTTGATACCTGCAATTACATCTGTGTATGTAGGTAATTCGACGTAACTAAGTTACTTACGATTTTAAATTGCAATATATTTTGATAGATGTGATTTATTTTAAGGAAATAAACCCTAAATGCTATGTTAAGATACATACTTATGAATATAATTGATGAAATTCAATTCAAATCAGTAGTTTTGGTTCCAAATTATTTTAAACACACATACAGCGAATTACATTCTTATTATATTTACAGATATATTATTCGATTTTAATTTAATGACTGTATTTGTAAATTCGATTTGAAAAAGGCGTTTATAGTTGCGTCTGATAACTGTGGATAGTCTGTCATGAAAGAATTTCTGATCTTCTCAGTGGCATTGGCAGTGGATCCTAATCACGTGTCTTTGATTGACAGAAGTTATGTGGGTTATCGAAATGTATTAGCTCTTTAACGATGAACCCTGTCATGTGATGTCGGCTGTATTACTTAAGAGCAACAAACGATCATAAATACGTTGGCTCCTCTGAAGGCTAATTTGGAACGCCTCGTATTAGCATCTCTGCCTTACTAAGCCCTTCGGATCAGAACACAGTAGCACTATTCAAGGTAGAAATTAGTGCGGCAATAGTGAAAGCTTGGTCAATACACGGAAGGTTCCTACCATAAAATTATATTAGTAATTTCACTTGGGAAATTTTGATTAAAATAGTCTAATGAGTACAGGCACCTTAGTTGTACGAGTAGGGCACATGCGACCTAATCCACATTTAGCCGGAACATGTTGCAACTATTAGCGAACTTTAAAATAGAACTTTTACATGTACCCAAGAGTACAGTCATTATACAGCTAACTACAGCTGAAATATACATTTGTTTGATGTAATGTGTGTATCTATTATAAGTTTTACTTTTAAACGTTTATATTAACGGGGTGTTGACGATTTTTATCACAAGACTAGCTGACCAGGCGAACGTTGTTCTGCCTGTATAGAGAATTCGACGTAAGAATAGTTACTTCTGATTTTAAATTCTAATAACTTTTGATAGAGTGGATCGATTTTGATGAAATAGAGCCTAAATGTTAAATTAAGATTTGTGCTATTAATATATCTACACTTCCGTGAATTCAAACTCGTTGTTTTGGCGGCAAGTAATTTTAAACACACGGATAGCGACCCCGAGTTATATTCTTATTATATATACAGATTTATGTTCGTTTGATTTGTAACAGTTGTTATTAATTAAGATATTAGTAATGACGTAAATCAACATGTTTAGTATAAACCTAAATAACTTGAATAAATGTGATTACTAGGACAGTTGTAACCAAATATTGGAAGATAATTCTAAGGTACTGCTCATTGTCGTATCAAAATGAAACTTGTTATGTAAATGCAGTTGAGATGACAATGCAATAATTCTGTATCATCTAGTTGATCTGATGATGCAGCCAGGAGGAGGAAGGTGGAACTCTTCAGCTATCAAAAATTATTACAATTTAAAATCAGAAATAACTTGGCTTAAGTCGAATTACGTATGTACACGAATAGTTTTACCTTAGTGGACTAGTTGGCGTTATTGTAAAAACATCACTGGCTCACGGGTAAACTGCTAAATACAAATGGCAGAATAACGTTAATGTAAAGATGTAAATATGTAATTATTGCTACTATTTATATGTATACTTGAGCTATTTTAATTATTGCCGAAGTGTGTACGTAATATTTGGTTCGTGATTGGTTCGGTCTATTAAAAGTGATTATTGTATGTATAGTGATATTGACAATTCATTGTAAGAAACGAAGTCGATTAATTTTGTTCCCTAATTGCCGTTGTGGAGTAACCTTAAGTATACTTCAAGTAAAATGTCAAATCTTAGGAAAATTCCAGAATTTGAACCCACTTTTTTACGAATTAAAAACCGTAATATCAAGTTGCAAATTTGTTTAAAATGGCACATGAATCTGCTGGTTTTATTGAATCTGCTGAAATCACATTCTTCCCTCATTTGATACTCTGAGATTGATTAGGTAGTCTTAGAAGCAAAGAATACTCCAACGATTTAAATTAGTACGAACTAAAAGAATGATCAAGATATAATAAATATGTAGATGCTTACTAGAACAGTATAGAGAAGTATACTCAGGGCCAGACATATGGTTTAGTAGCCTGCTAGAGCCGGGGACAACAGCTTCGTACAAGGGTTAGATATTCGTAGAAAACTTCACTTTGGAATTGTATTATTCCAAAGTTAAATCAACATTAAATCCCGTTACTGTAAACGGTTTTCTTTTCAGATTGAGAAGGTTTTTACATAACTAAGGATAAATTGTGGCTTGATAAGTTTCGAGTATGTACATATATTTCTTGACGGTCTTTCCATATTTTACCTACACCTTTGTAGCAAGTATCATAAGTCTTACGCAATCTTTTGGGTCTTGAATCCTTGCCGTGATCTCGATTGTAATAGCGAAGTAGCTGTATCCCAACTCCACGATAACACAGCTAACTCAGTTTCTAATACACCCAGCCACATTCCCGCACGATGATTAGCTCGATGACACTTTCGTGTATTCTCGGAACCATATCTCTCCGTTGGTATTTGGACAAAGCGTTCATTTGTTTCGCTTCAATACACCCAAGTGAATTATATTTTTTGTGCGTCGTTTCAATAAAATACGTAAAGAGTTACCTAATGTATACGAGATAGTGATAGTTACTATTTTGAAATAGTTTGTATTTAACTTAAAATATGTATGTAATTCTAAAATTGCAATTATATTAACATTTTTAATTAGTTATCTAAAATAAAGGTGGATAAGGCTTAACTGATTTCGAAATGTCTTGATGTAAATAAGTATAGGTCGAGCAATATTTAGTTAGAGCTTAAATCAGGAAACCTACGTAAATGCAAGCAATCAAC
>DWNY01000145.1:0-20112 GCA_018250635.1 Telegonus apastus | reverse complement strand
AGATCAGAAATCAATATGTGCTTATCTCAGATTGTTACATACTACAATTGCCAGATGTGATGAGATACTTGTACCGAGCAGTGGGATAAAAATGTGTTGCAGACGACAACTTAGGCATAAGAAACAAAATTGTTAAAAGATTTTATCTTAATTCCACTCTAAATATCTTTTGATGACACATTTCCTGCATACAACACATTAGGCTTTATCTAAACTGCGCTTTGGATATCTTAACATTTTCTTATTACATTTGAAATATCAGAAAGTACAAATACATATATTTTATAAAACTTATTCAACATTTTGGAGTGATGTCGCCCGGGTTATTTGCAAACAGGCGCTGATGGTTCGAAATGGGAGTGTACAAACACCTTAACGATTTAGTTATGTACCGATCATAAGTTACATGAAATGTTAAACCCGGAGGAGTGTGCCAAAATACCTGCCTCTGTTAATAAATCGGCTTTGTTCTAAAATCGCGGGTCCGTTTATAGACAAGCTGATTCAAATTACAAATGTTTCGTTATAGACGAGTATCAGTCTTAGGAATACAAGATGATTTATCTCAAGATATATCGATTTATTGTTGAAATAAGGTAGGTCCGTAGATCATTTATCTTTTAAGCTATCTAAACATCTATACAAATACATAAAATTGATGTCTGTTTGTGTCAAAATAACAACTTTTTATGTAAAAATGTACAAATCTGTCATTTATACCTTGACCGGAATGGGACAAACAATAAATCCAAAACTATCACCCTGCAGCATGTATTACAAGTACTTGTTTTCGTTTCTAAGTTAATATTTATTAAGATATCAGGTTTACTTTTCATAATAATTCTTTATTTTTCCTTATAAACTTAATTAAGTGTAACCTAGAACACCATAATTAAACAAAAAACAAAACGGATAAATAATTATCAAGTCTTTCTATCTAAATTACAACCTTGTTCTCGACTTTATATAAACTAAACAAAAAAAGAAAAAAATATATTAAACCGTCAACATCCTAGCAATACTCATTATTCAAATTAAAAATAGAACGTCAGGTGTACCAGACTATTAACCGAGATTTCCTTGTAGATGCTTTCATACATCTCTGGGCTATCTAATGAACATGGCGGGCTAGACCGATTTGAACCTTACGTTCAAAGATTGTGAGTGCATAAATCATTCGAACCTACAGCGAGGAAGTTGAGAAAATGAACTCAGATTTCTATTAAAAGCTTGTAATCCTTTATTTTACTTTAGTTGAGTTTTAAAATTACGAATATTGCTCTAAGAATTAGCTTCGTACTGATGAAGTTGCTTGCTGGACTCACCAATGCAATACATTCAAGTGAATGAGTGAATGAATTTAAAAATTGTTTTATTGAATTAATTAGTGAATGAATGGAGGAAAAAATTAATTACTGGATCAATGAATGAATGGAAGAAGTGCCTAAGTAAATAAATGAAAGATTACGATTAGGAAAGTAAAGTATGAATAATTTATTGATGATGAAATTGAGAAAATAATTAGTTTATAAATGATTGATTGAACGGATAAAAAGCGAGTGACGGAATATGAGATTATTGATGATGAATATGTAATAATACATTATGATATGTGACAATATAATTATATAAATCAAAATCAACAAAAATAAACAAAGTACATTTCTCGAAAATTCTTTTCGCTTTTCGAACGTGAGTACATATTTATAATCTACAACAACTTCGCAAGTATTTAGTGATGGAGAAGACGGAAGAAAGAAACTCCATGAAGCCCATCTATTCCTCTACCTGCCAACATTTTTACCCTATGATTTCAAGCGCGAAGCCGTTTTTAAATTTGTGTGAAAGGGATTCCATATCTTCTCATTTCAACATGACGCGACCAACTGACTGGAGTGGCAACGCATCTGTAATCGACTTTGCAGAATCCCTATTAATACGGAAATAGTTACAAACTTTGATCATATACTCTATAGATATAACGCCATGCTGTCAGTTTTAAACGAAAAATGTCCAAGATATATTAGCATGTGTGCATGGCTCACGCACACTAGCTTATATACGGCTAGGTTTGTATGCTCCTATTACGGAATTTCAATTTGATAATAAAGGTGTGTGCTATAAACGTTATCTATTTAGAGGCTAACAGTTAGTGACTATTTTGGACCCCCTTTTAAGCATCGTTCGATGTAGAGAGTATATATATATATGGTTGCAGATATCTATGTATAGCTTTTTCATCAGATGATTGACTACATGTTGACTTGCTACGTAAAATGTAATAAAAAAAAACTCAAGAAGATCTGGCCCGACCAGAAACCGAACAGCCTCCATGCGAGCTAACCATTTCCCCACGGGATCTGAATTTTAACAGAGAGATATAAAAACCATACCTCGTATTTTAAAGAGTACATTACAGAAAATATATATCAAAATTTTACAAGCACACCCTTTTATCTGCCCAAGTGTCCAAGCGCGGTCATTTTACGACGTATGAAACTCCTTTGATGATCCAAAGTGACATTTCATTGCAGTGTGTATTTATATTTTTACTACCAACTAGTTTTATTGCATAGGCATTAATTTTAAATAGCAGCAGAAATACTCGCACTAGGGTAACAATGGCAATGGCAGTACCAAGTAACCTTTTGTGCTTTGTCTTAGGAGGCTCCGGGTTTGATTCCTGGCTAGGTCGTAGATCTTATAATTACCAAACGCATGGCAACCGAGCTCGGACAGTAATATTAAGGAACCTTTTTAGTTCGCTTCCGGCGGCACCACCGTCACACCTATTTCTGCCTTATAACCTAAAGTAGCGCCATCTGTTTTTAAATGGCTTACATTGTATACTCGTATATAGATTAAATACTAACGCTTTTTACTCAATAATAGATAACATACAATATAGATGTATTTTTTATGTGAATACGGTGTGGTAAGGGAGACATACTTATTCTAGGCGTTCCAACTTAGTCCTCAGGAGTAGCAACGCATCTGTAGCCGACCTCAGGTATGACTATAATCTTATTTGGAGTTGATTACAGATGTCCATGAGCGGCAGTTGCCACTTACCATCAGGTGGGGTGGGCTGCACGCTCGTTTGCTACTTCCAAAACATAAAAAAACGTAGATGACACTTACGTAGTTCAATTTTAAGAGTAAAAGCCTATCTAAAAAAATATTCAATATCGTTAACGCCATTTCGGAGAAACCATTTACTTTCAAATATACAAAAATTATGCACTCGTTTCAATCATAGGATTATTTCTATAACAGGATCATCGTCAAAAGTAAGAAATATTTTACTTTCCTTCAAATTAATTAATTTTCCTGTCTTATTTCTGTTCAAATTATTCTTTCTGTGCTTATGTTTTTATTACTTACTAGCTGATCCCGCGGTTTCACTCGCATTAAACAAGTAAAAAAGCATACCTTGATAGATATCAATACGGGTAGATACCCGCAATTGACATTAACGCGCGCGACAGTGGACGAAAGCTGAAGCTTTTTTCAAAAATTCAAGTAGCCTAAGTTACGTCTTGACCTTTAGCTATATTCCAGTGAAAGTCCCGTCAAAATCGGTCCAACCGCTTAGAACATTACTTCAGCCAAACAGACAGACATACAAAAAAATGTATTTTTATTATAGGTACCGTGTATACTTTCATTCATTCATTCAGTCATTTTGACATTACAAATAGACACTTCAATTTTATTTATTTGTATAGATTATTTTAGATTTCCACTACAATAATGTAATCTTTTATTTTCAACAACACTAAATGTATATTATCATCAGCTTTGTATAATTCACGTTTATCTGTTTCTTTTATGCTAATTGCTTAACATCAAAACCAGATGTCGAGGGCAAATGCTAAGCATTTTATAACTTTGCTGAATAAAATTTATGATAAATCGGTAACAAACTGGGTCAACGGACATTAAACCTAGAACTAGTTCCTGCATAAATTATCCCTATAGTTAACGTAAATATTATACTGTCTGTTATAGTATAAACAGAAGACAATGAGCTTACTATAATTGTGACATAATGTACCACTTTTGTGTATAAAACTAGTAAGCTAGCTAGCTTATCCCCGTGGTTTCATTCGTGTTAAAGATGTGATAAAAAAGGCAAGCACATTTAGACATAAGTAATACACGGCTCTAATATGATAGCTGACTCTAGTGCACCTAACCAACTAACACTAACGCCCGCGGCGGCGGCCGCATGCGCGTGGCGCGCGCGCTTGTTTTTTTACAAAAATTAAAGTAACCTTAGTTACGCTTTAGACCTTCAGCTATCTTCCAGTGAAAGTTCCGTCACAATCGGTCCAGCCGTTCAGAAGATTACTTAAGCGAAACAGACAGACAGACAAACCTACAGACAGACAAAAATTTTCATAATTGTATTTTTGTTACAGGTACATTATATACATTTGTATGCATTTAGTAAAAAGTTGTTATTTTGATATTACAAACAGACACTCCAATTTTTTATTCGTATAGAAGACAATGAGCTGATTATAATCGTGACATCTCTTATACAAAAATATGGAAGATATTTTTTATTATTATACGCTCTTCTCTAAGTAAACTTTAAGAACTAAATATTTCACACAACTCCGGGTGCGTCATATTCAAATAAATGTACCACCAATTTTCGCTCCACATATTAATGTATCTATACAAATAAATAAAATTGAAGTGCCTGTTTGTAATATTAAAATAACAACTTATACATTACACGCGGTACTTACAACAAACACATAATTAAAAAAAAAAGCCTGTCTGTTTGTTACGGGTAATCTTCGAAACGGCTGGACGGATTTTGACGGGACTTTCACTGGCAGATAGCCGATGGTTTCAGGCATAACTTAGACTTGACTTAACTTTGTATTTTTGGAATATAAACCCGCACACTAAATGTGCTTGCAGTCGCCGTCGCGGGGTTTAATGTCAGCTGTTATTAGCAACATTAGCGACGACTATCACTTACGTTTATATATAGGTGTATCATTTTACAGGTTTTTGAATGCGAGTGAATCCCATAGACGTATTATAATAGAGTAGGGGAGCCATAGACAGGCCTGTGTCTATGATTGTCCAACAAAGAATAAAAGAATTAAGATGAGACACCTTACTTATCTTTGTCTGATCACACATGCGAAAAAGAGGCAGGTAGGTACCCTCATTTGCCCTCTCTTTCTTTTATATGGACATATTTAGGCTGGCTCCCCTACTATAATCCCCTATTATAATATCTCTACGATGAAACCGCGGGGCAAAGTTAGTAGAATAATAAAATACAATAATGAAGAACAGAGACATTTCACAGCTTCCGATGATTTTTTTATTGAATATTTACACAGATTCTCGTATTGATACAAATGATTGATTAACGCACTGAAAAGATCTGGTAATACACAGTAAAAAGTATGTCATCGAAATAATTACATAACAAATTATGGCTAACATACATTTAACGCACATATTTTATCTATGAAAGAATTTTAATATGACAGCAGGGAATTACGTTTCATAAAACAATTTTAGACTAATTTAAAAATAATATTTTTTTACAGACATTTGTTGGCAGTGGGTAATGGCTTCCTTGGTCTTATTAAGCGTATCTCACATGAAATGACATGAAACAAATCACTGTTTGATTCAGTAACTACATTTTCGTATATTTTTTCCTGTGCATCGTGCGCGGGAGCCCAAGTCTGTCCTTTAGCAACATTATTGCAATTGTTTTCAGATATCAATAATTTTTATGATCTTTCAAGTTTTGCACATATTTAGTAGTTTTGTAATTTCGTATTTGTGATAGGTTTTAAATTCACTAATTCTTTCCCTTAAATTTTGAGTTTGTTTAAAATTTACGTACCTAATTTAAAATAATCATTTAGATATATTCCGAAATATGCATTCGCGTTAATTATATGTATAATTTTCCCATTTATACTAATCCAATCGATAATGTGTAGGAACATTATTATAATTATCAAATATTACTATACTGTAGTTATTTTTAAACCAATAAAATTAATTTCTTTCACGGGAAGATGTATTTAATGTATGTGATTATATTTCAATGGCACTCATATTTAAGACTTCTAAAAGCAATTGAAAGAGAAAAAAAACAAAAAGAGATACAAGAAAAACAAGCTACATACACAAAGAGAAAAATAGTGCTGATTAATAACAAAAAACATGACAAAATATTATAGAAGAAGTTACAATTTTCAAAGATTGAATGTAGATTTAATTAACACTCAATGATTTTATTGTTAAAGCGAACACAGGAATTAAACTGCAAACAAATGTGTGTAAACAAGTAATTACGAAACAAACGAGATATCTCAAACAGACTGAACAACACGAATAACCTATAACGTATACGCATTACACTTGGAAGCCGTCCAGATTTATAATTTACGTAAGACTCGGATCGGCCCAGTAAAATTAACTTTTCCTGGGAATTAATTGGTTTTTTCCAACTTTTACGTTTCATTGTTTTAATTGGCTGTTCTGATAAACCTTTGAATTATCGGAGTTCGTATATTCGTGAAGTGCGCTGACTTGTTCTTGACTTTTTTGTCGGATTCAATAGGATTATCACGGGGAATTGTATTCTGAATGAATTTTATCAACATCCGGAGTGCTTTCATGTTACCATCTTCTCAAAAACTTGTGAAATATACCAAGCAACATTCGTTGTACAAATACTTGGAGATTCTTCTCAAAATTTCATAAAAATGTAAAAAGGTATGTAACGGTACAGTGTCATGGTAAAAAAATTACTTTTGTCTTCTACTGACAAATTGATATTCATTACACGTAAGCCAGTGGACCCAGAAGAATTAAGAAGAGAAGCTTAAAGAAAGAGTATATACTCTTCTTTCCATAACGAAACATTCTGTAAGAGATAAATAGGAAACGAATCTTTATATCATGATAATCTGGTTGAACGAATGAAATAAAGAAGGGCGTAGTCTTTTTAATAATATGGATGTATACAATGAGCATGCAGCACGAGCATTGTAAAAGTGATAGCACCTTTTGTGGTTCGACTCCTATGGCACCACCGCCAAACTTATTTCTGCCTTATAACGGCAGTGTTAAACGCTGCTGTGTTTTGGTCTAAAGGTTGTGGAAAGGGAGACATACTTATCCGAGATTGTCCAACTTAGTCCTCAGGGTCAGCAACGCATCTGTGGCCAACCTAAGGCAGGACTGCGATCTAGGGTTGATTATAGATGTCCATGGGCGGCAGTGGCCACTTACAATCAGGTAGGCTGCATGCTCGTTTGCTACTGCCATAACATAAAAATCATTCCATCTGCAAGTGGCCACTGCCGCCAGTAGACATTTATAAGCAACCAGAGATAAGATTTGTCTTACCTGAGGTTTTCTATCTTACCCTAAGAAGTGTACAATAGATTAACTTTTACGAGGCATTTTGAACTAGAACTCCTATATTAAATTGATTTTATAGGTGTCTGAAGCCGTAAACAACAGATGGGTTGCATCAGATCGCGACTGCTTCTACAATATTTCACCTACAAAAACTACTTCAAGGAAACAGAGGAGTTACGGTAAGCTGTTCCCCATTACCTGGATTATATTCCCAGCTGTTTGCATAAACTGTATTTATATAGAACTTTAATGGCGTCCGTATTTACTCCATATTGTTTTCGTTTTGAAATTCAAACAGGAAATTTAATTACGATTGTATTTATTTTCAGACTACTACGGCACTGGCACACAAGCATTGTTTGTATAGTTAATTGTGTTTTGATGGTTTAAATTTTATGTATCGGTATATAAAGGTGGTGCCATTATAATTTGAAAGGGGAGAGGCACTGCCACCTATTTCAAGCGTGAAGCCATTCTTCACAACGGACGCTTTCATATGAAGCGATTATCTTAGACCTTGTGAGAACGTATCTGTGATTAACTTCAGATAGAAGCCTTGTTTGTATGATGTCACAGACGTCAATGGGCGCCAGTGGTCACTTACCATCGAGTGGATTGTACTCTCCTACTATAATCTTATTAGCCCCGACATCTTAGCGTCTAACTTTGGTATAAGAAATAATAAGCTGAATTTTCATTTAATTAATATTAATTACTCCAATGATGTTAACATCTATTACTAACGACGCAGACAAGAGATTTTATGAGTCTTTTGAGACAACTTTTTCAATTTTTAATTGAAGCTGTATACGAAAATGCAGCTTATTTTCTTTCATTTAGAGATTTACCTGTTTTAACGCTAAAGTAAAAAGGTGATGTGTGATCGGAGTTCAACCGTAAGAACTTTTTTATGAGATTTTTTATGACTTGCAAACAAGCATACAGCCCACCTGACGGTAAGTGACCAGTGACCACTGCCGCTTATGGACATCTGTAATCAACCCCAGAGAAGACCACAGTCCTACCTGAGGTCAGCCACAGATACGTTATTACCCTTGAGGACTAAATTGGAACGCCTCTGATATGTATGTCTCCCTTACCACAACCTTCAGAATAGAACACAGCAGCGCTTTACACTACTGTTATTAGGCAAAGATAGGTATGACGGTGGTGCCACCGGAGTCGAGCCACATAGGATTCTATCACCTTTAGGACTAAAGTTCGCATCAACATAGCTAAAAACCTCATTATGAAAAGCAATTTCTAACTGTTGAGAACCACATGTTTGTTCACGTTTCAACGTTCACGTGGATTTATGCTAACTACCGAATCATTAGCATTCCTGATAACTGCATGACTGGTTTTCTAGCAACTGCTATTTAACCTGAAACCTAGAATAAAAGCGTTAATTCCTATGTTACTTACGTAGATCTATATATCTTTACAAATAAATAAAATTGAAGTGTCTGTTTGTAATGTGAAAATAACAACTTTTTACTAAATGCATATGAAAGTATATGAAAGTATATTACGTTGCTATAACAAAAATACAATTATAAAAATTTTTGTCTGTCTGTTTAGCTGAAGTAATCTTCTAAACGGCTGGATTGATTTTAACGGGACTTTCACTTGAAGATACCTAAAGGTCTAAGGTCATAAATATAGATTAGCGTAGCGATTAGATTGTAGATCTACGGTTTAATAATTATCAACAGATTATAGTCTTCTATAGATATCTGTATCTGAGCCAGATTAGGGCTATAGTACTCCCTGCCTGTCATAAGAGTCGACTAAAAGGGGGTTTCTGGATATGACCACTTTTTTGCAGTCGTCGACAACCCATTATTCACTACTGGGCACGAGTCTCCTCTTGAGGGAGAGGGCTTTTAGGCCATGCTCCACTGCGCTGGCCAAGTACGAATTGGACTACACACACCTTTAAAAACTTTTTTTTAAAGAACTCTCAGGTGTGCAGGTTTCCTCGCGATGTTTTGAATTAGCACATAACTTCGAAAAGTCAGAGCTGCCTGGGATTTGAACTTCGGACACCCCGATTGAGTGGCCGAGTTTCAACCATTAGACTATATCTATCACTGCCCTTTTTTCTAGTACTAGATTTAAAATGTAAATCAATTTTACCAGCGGTACATTCCACGTTGTCTTCAAATCGAGATGAAAAAGTCGTAAAGTGACAGACACGCAACAGAATATTTCTAACCGCGCAAACCAATCTGAACTCTGTCACGTACGACTACGATTGGTTTCCACGCAACACTAGTTTTAAGCTCATTGTCACCCCATAATTCTTGGGCTTTAAATAACATTTCTAAATGAGTTCCTATTTGTAAATAGAAAGAAATAACACTCTGTCATTAATTAGAATATTTTCACGTTGAATAGCCGAATTTATGGGACGATGCCATATTTCTTGTTGGAACGCTTGAGAAATACGTGAATAAAAGTGAAATAGTTTGAGGAATGCATCCAGGTCGGTGTTGTCTGAAACGTGATAAATTGTTCTATTATTAATGTAAATTATTGTTTGTTTATTCTTTTATGGTTTGGCACGTGGCGGCCATTTTGTGGAAGAAATACTGTCATGTCTTTCTTGGAACAGTTTTTTTTTACTAGCTGACCGGGCGAACGTTGTTCTGCCGCTGGTATTAGAAGCTTGCCCGTGAGAAGTGACGTTTGTACCAACAATAACGCCATCTAGTCTACGGTAGAACTATTACGTTCACGTACGTAATTCGACGTAAGAAGAGTTACTTCTGATTTTAAATTGAAATAGCCTTTGATACAGTGGATAAATGTTAATAATATATAGCCAGTAAGTTAAGTTAAGATAGTACTATGAATATATCTGTATTTCATTGAATTCCATTCAGCAATTTTGATGCTAACAGATTTTAAACACACAGACAGCGATCGCGACTTACATTCTTATTATATATACAAAAGATGTGTAACTGTTGCCAGCGATTTTTTACGCGCAGACTATTATTACGCAGACAGTAATATAACCCTTATTTAAGTCTCTTAGGGGTGGAAAATCAAAAACTCCTTTCTTAGTACATAATAAGAAATGATATTAAACTAGGCTAAAGAGATTTGGATAATAGGTACATTTTATAATGTAAACATGTGTTTATTAAAATTTCTTAATTCTAGTTGATATAGTTTAGGCTCTGCGATGATTAGTCAAAATTTGAAAATTATATAATTTCGCTTTTTTATAATCTTACATAATTATATATTACGGATAGCAAATAACTACCACTGAGTGACAGATATCGCACAACTTAAACTCTAGAAAATGAATGATTATCACGTTGAAAAAGATGATTTAAAAATGAATAGGCATTATATTAAAAGCCGCATTCGGCTTGTAAATATTATAAGGCATCAATTGGACTAAATACAGCGATGAGAGATTTATATTCCAGAGATGGCTTAATAAATGAATATTATATTAAATGCCCTAAATGCATTCAGCTGGTAAATAAAAAGCATCAAATTTTTATTATCTCGTTAACATTGTACACTGCAAGTTAATGCTATAATCTCCTTCATTAAAGGAGAGCTTCATTAATTATAACTTAGCAAAGTGGAGAATCTGGAACGTTTTTTCCTTTAAATATACTTACCGGTTGCATTATATTCCTTTGTTCCGTTAGTAAGCGATGTTTTAGAGATTTAAACTTTTTTGCAACTATCTTTTTTTATGTACTGCAACTAAGGCGATGACATTCGTGAGGTTTATATTTCCGGTGTAAAATCTATAGAAATAAATAAATTGAAGTGTCTGTTTTTAATGTCAAAATAACAACTTTTAACTAAATGCATATGAAATCATATGATACACGGTACCTATAAGAAAAATACAATTAAATTTTTTACAATTATCATTTTTTTTGCATGTCAGTCTGTCTGTGTTTGGCTGAGGTAATCTTCTAAACGGCTGGACCGATTTTGACGAGACTTTCACTGGAAGATAGCTGAAGTTGTAAGACGTAACTTAGGTTATTTTTTGAAAAAAGTATTAGCGCGCGGCCGCCGTCGCAGGCGTTAATATCAGTTGGTATTAGGTGCATTACCTATCATATTAGAACGGTATATTACTTATGTTTAAATGTGTTTTCCTTTTTTATTACTTCTTTAACGTATGTAACGTATACCGCGGGCTCAGCTTGTTCTAATATAAAAAGGTACTCAAAAACAGATTTGCGTCACAAAGTAAGTGTATTACGATATAAAATAGGGACGAACGGATGGATGGATGTTCGCCCCATTTCGTCCGCAGATAAAGTGTACCAGGTGGCGCTTCCGTCGTTGATATCGCGGTATATGGACCGAATATCCGGCGAAGGTAACCGGAGCAGATTCTGGTAAATTTACACTAAGCAAATGTTGGTAAATTTTGATGTGGAATGAGTTCTATCGTAGTACATTTTGTCCGTATGTCATGTCTCTCTGAATTTACAGTATGACTTACCATACTAAAACGCAAGGCTGTCTTTAACCTATTAGAGGCCCTGGGCCAAGGGTGATGGGGCCCATGTGACCTTGAGAGAACTCATTTTTTTTAGACTATGTATATAAAAATCTGGTGTGTATGGCGCTTTATTTTTAAATAAAACAATAAGCGTCAGTCGAGCTGAATTTACTCTAGGCACTTATAAAATTTAAAAAGGTTTTTATCCACTAGTTTTACATACTTCCATTACATTACATACATCTAATAACAATTTACAATTTAAAAAATACTTTCCATTCCGAAAAAGTATGGCCTTGCTGCCCCTAAGGACTATGTTCTAATGGCTTGTGTGGACGTTTAACCCAACACAGTATGGGAACTCTTTACTCTTCAAACTACATAGAACAGCGTGTTTAATACTGCTGTTTTTAGGTAAAAAGAAATGTGGCAATATTGCCTTCCACGTCGAACTACAAAGATTCTAAACTAATCGAATTACTGAGTTTATTGTAAAAGACTAAACATTTTATATACATGTATTTGAATATCATTTCCTCATTAAAACATATTACCACAAGATATCATATAACAAACGATTACGGATTGAAAAGGACATAATATATACATATAATCAAGTGCTGATTATAATTATATCTCAAAACCGCTAAATTCAATTATCCCTGCTCGGGGTAACCGCCCGACCAGTTAATTGACTACTGAATATAATCGATACTAACATATATTACAAAATATATATTATACTAATTGAGCCCCGCGGTTGCATCCGCGTTAAAGAAGTAAAAAGGCATACATTAATATGTGCCTTTGACATTAACGCTCGCGACGGCGGTAGCATGCGCGTGGAGTGCTTTTTTCAAAAATCAAATTAGCCTAAGTTACGCCTTAGACCTTCAGCTATCTTCTAGTGAAAGTCCCGTCAAAATAGGTCCAGCCGTTTAGAAGATTACTTCCGCCAAACAGACAGACAGGCAAAAAATTAATTTATAATTTTGTTATAAGTACCGTGTATACTTTCATATGCATTTGGTAAAAGTTGTTATTTTAATAAACAGACACTTCAATTTCATTTGTTTGTATAGAAATATAGATATATATAGTCTTTATACCTGATATTTGAAGGATTTTGATTGAAAAATAGTAAACAAATAACCAGAATCATACACTATCCGGCTACTTCAATACAGATTAGTTTATAGGACGCTTTTATTCGCATGAATGTATGTAAGTGAAACTGAGAGTGATTTTGACAGACTTTGAATCGTCAGTATTCATTTGATACTATACATATTTATCAAACACCAATGACAGTGCAATAATATGAAGAAAAAACAAAAAAAAATAAAACAGGCTTTTGAGAAAAGATTAACTGAAAAGTAAAAAATAATTATTGTAAACCAAGTCTTTGTCTTCATGGCACATACCTTCAAGAACTTTTTTAAGAACTCTCAGGTGTTCAGGTTTCCTCACGATGTTTTCTTTCACCACCGTTAAAGCAAGTGATACTTAATTTCTAATACGCATATAACTTCGAAAAGTAAGAGATGCGTGCCTGGGATTAGATCGGACTTCCCGATTGAGAGGCCGAGTTTCAACCATTAGGCTATCACTGCTTTTTGTTATGTTATGTAAATAATGTAATACAACCCGTTCATGCAATTAACATTGCGGGGCGGTTAATGTATGGTTAGAAGGTATGGTCTGATTATGTTACGTGTGAATAGACGCTTACTGACCACTGAGTACTCAACGTCTCACTAAACTGATTACACGGGATGAATCCATTTGAAGCCAAGATGTTACCAAGATAATAGCATTACGAGCGGATGGTTTCGGACAATGGATGGATGATCTTTGTGGATCAACCTTTGTAACCCTTGAACCTTTGATCGTGTTCAGTAAGGTTATTACGAAATAGCAGTCTTTAGATTGTTATGTGATGGTCGAGATATTTCGGTAAAATGGACCTTTTATTTTAAAGACAAAAAATAAAAAGTCTATTCAGGATAATTGCAACATACAGTAGACACAACGAAGCGCGCATGAGACTGCCACTAGCGGTCACCCATCCACCAACGGCGTCCGACGTTGCTATCTTTGTAAATCGGTTGAGATGTACGCAGGCTGACAAAAGCTGCATAAACTGAAAAATTAGTATAGTGATGTCACTTAACAACGTAAATTAAACATCCCCTTAACAACTAAGTGTACGCCTTATACCCATGAGAAGAGAGATCCGATTCTTTGACGAAAAAGGAATTATTCAAATATTTTACATTCCGCCTGTTTCTCACAAGTATCGCTGTCTGATCGCAAAGAGGGAGCTGAATGTACTTTCCTCTCATCCCTCGTGGATAAGCTCCTAATAATGAATTCAATCTTAAGTTTCAGATACATCGAAATGACGTCGTTATTGTGACATAAGTACCATCGCGAACTAAGTAGCGTCCCACTACTGGGCAGGTTTTCGTAAAAGGCTTCCAGCAATTTTTGTCTGATAAAACTATAAGTCGATAGATACTGAAAAAATTACAAACAAGCGGTTTTATTTTTTTAATTTATTTTAGGTCTATTTTTTATTTCTTTTAAAATATTTTTACGCTATTTATTGATGATATATGAATTGGATAGTAAGGCGCTACCGCTTAGCTCCATAGTTTATGTTCCAACCTAACCTTACCAATCCTATACGAAACGTAGAACTTAAAATAAAGGGTTCTGTCCAACCGTGAAATTTTCAAAAAAAATTAAAATAATTTCTTATATAAAGCGATAAATGCCAAAAATTGTCTTCAAGTTAAAACTTATTTTTTAGTATTTGTTGTAGATCTATTACGGTAAGCAATAGGCTGTGACAGATGGATAGACAGTGGAGTCTAAACAATACAGTCTCCGTTTTAGTACGTATCCATTAAAAATAATATTTTGTCAAAGAAAACAAGACAAATGTCACTTAACAAATAGATTCTACTTTTACTGACTACTACCAAACTTATAAGAGGTTCTTTCTCACCTTCAACTTCTAATCTAGAACGTTTGACTCCTGTGAGAGAAACTTCAGATTTCTAGACAGTTTTTATTCTGAGCACGACACAAATTTCGGAAACTTGAAACTTCCTAGGAAAACTGAAGTTAGAGCTTATAAACTTCTGGCCTAATAACCTATTGTCAGATCTCAAGCGACGGAATGTGATCTAATAGTAATGCGATATTTTTGAATAGAAATAGCAGACGATGCAGAGGACTGCTAGTGTCTACTTGATAGTGTCTACAGGCCTAGACTACTGGCATATTGCGTACCACCCTCCCTTCCCCCCCTCATTTTTTTCTGTTTCTCCGGTATCCTATGTCACTACGACAACGGAGACGATTCTAACGACACCTCATATGTTGAAATCCATCAAGCCGTTAGAGCTGTGGGGCGTACCAAATAAAGTGACATACATACATACGTTCGAAAAACATTACCCTCCTTCTGACGCATCGGGTAAAAAAATCTCTTGTCTCGCTACTCGCCGCTCATGGTGCAAGGGGCTACGAACTTCAGAATAACTTAAGAACATAAAAACTCCACGAGACCGGTGAATAATATGAGCCTGTCACTAGCAACGCAATTAAAGGGAATGAAACTTATTACATTAAGTGTGATTTATGTATGAGTGAACTTACAAGTCATGGTAACTTAATAGCTCTATTAAATACAGATCGTATTTTACGAAATAGTTTGATGTAGGAGACGTATGGCGCAAATATCCATAGTAAATGGCCACTGCCGCTATGGACATCTGTTTTCAACTATATTTTTTTATTAACGAGGTGAAAAACTTCAAAAGGTACTCGTCGCTGTGGGAGCGACGCCGAGTTATATGAGATTACCGCACTAAAACCCCCCGGTGGCCGTCCTCAGCGCTGCGAAGAGGCCTCCGGGATCTCCATAGTAACAAAACCGGAGTCCTCTGACCGCGTTGCTCCGTCGTGCTTCACCCGGGCGAGCATTTTGTTCGCCGCACCATTTGGCGTACGACGATATGCGACCACACATATCGCCGTCCTTCGGGCCGCTGGGTGGAGGGTTCGAGCTCCTACTCTGGCAGCCCGCAACCCCGAAAGCCCCCTTTTAGTCGTTTCTTACGACAGGCAGGGGATACCACCATAGCCCTATTCTTATTCCGGCACTACAGGGACAGAGTCTATCTATACCTTTTTTGTTGACAGAGGGGAAACCTTCAAAAGGTACACCGGAGCCTTGGGAGTGACTCCAGGTTATGTGGGATTTTTACCCAGTAAAACCCCTCGGTAGCCTTCCTCGGCGCTTGCAGGAAACCCCGGGATGTCCAGTGGAACGCACCGGTGAGAGTTCATCTATACCTACGGTATTTATTACTTGTGCCTAGATAATAAGTAACGATAATATTGAAATATTCTGAACTATTACATCATCAGTTATTAGACTCACTTCCTTTAATATTCAAGCATTCAATTCAATTGTTATAATGCCTCGATAGCGTGAACCGAACACATCGTACGATCTCGTACTTTCTTCCTATAATTTCCTTAGAACTAAAAGTAACAAAGTAATTTTCGACGAAATAAAATTGATTGTTTACGACTCCCAGTTAATGAGCAGAAAATTGTTTTTATTTTTTATTTACTTACGTTATGTTTTTTATTTACTTTCACTTCTTAATATCTTCACTTGCAACTTACCAATACAATACAATATCAATTATTTGTTGAAATAAGGTATTATACAAGGATGGTCAATAATATGTTGTACGAGTCCGCTTACTCTACCCGTCATGGGTGTACAAATATAAATAGGATTTGTCAAATTACATGTCACAGGATAAAAATTTGAAATTGGATTACGTAATTACAATAAATTAAAATTACAATATACATCGAAGACTGACTCCTGTGGCTCCCTTACTTTGATTATATACTTTATAGATATAACGTTACTCTGTCAGTGATAAACGAAAAATGTCCAAGAAATATAAGCATGTGAGTGTGAGTAATGCACACTAGCTTATAGACAGGTTTGTTCGTATGCTCTTAATACGCCATTTTGATTGGATATATACATATATTGATAAAGGTGTGTGCTATAAGCGATTTAGAGGAAAACAGTTAACGACTATTCTTTGGGCGCCTTTTTTAAGTAACGGTCAATCTAGAGAGTATATAATCAAATCTCTTTTTTTAAACCCCTTAAACTACAACACAGCAGTGCTTGACCATGCGGCGCTAATTTCTAAAGCCGAAATAGATGTGACGGCGATGCCTCCAGAGTCGAACGAGCATTTTACTGCCTTCTGCATTCCATAACAATTATGTGCATAAAACATATAATGGGTGAATGTATTGTGCACTACATTTTGCTACGGCTGTGCATAATCGGCCTAACAATAGTCGGTGCCAATTTTTTTTATTTGGGGCGCGCAAGTCATCCACGCTAGATCGTAAATGATTTTAAAACAGGTCAAGTGTCATATTGGATCAAATATTTATGTTGGAACGAATATACTTAATTAAAAATAAAATATAAGCGTTTAAATTGGTCGTGTAAAATTTAACATCACTAATTTGATATTATACTGAGTATTGAGGGTTTACAGACCTTGTCATCCAATTATGTATCCATTGTTTTTGTTATAAAAACTGACAAACAATTAGACAAGCATGAGCCACCTTTCAGTTTTAGATATGGAGTTATGTGTAAAACAATAAAAAACCATAAGCTCAAGTGTTACCAATTGAGTCATGCCATTTAGACCGGGCCCGAAATGCAAAACGTAACATATAACGCGACGGACGCAGCGCAAATAATTTTCTATTTACAAACGGTAACGCGAGTCGACCAGTCTCTCGATGGCTGACGAACGCGCCACTCGCGACGATTTAAAAATAAAACTTTCATTAACCGAAAGAAAGTAGTGCCGTCGCCACACACCGACTACTAATTAAAAAATAAAACAAATGTCAATTCATAGAATTTGGCGCGTAATTGACAATATGGCGGCGTAACTGTCAAAATTTCCCGCGTCTGTTTACAAACAATTCGCGCGTGACATGTGACTTTTTTTTAAATTTATTACACTTAAGACGAAATGCCAAGTTATAGTGATGTGTGAACGCTGTGAATAATGGTAATTTTTTGTTCTGTTTTTAAGACGTTTGCGATGTATTTCAAATATTTTATACCTTTTTCTCTATTGTCATTAACAAATATAACTTTAATACATATACACTACTGTAATAATTATTTTTCCAACAATATGTAACATAAGGTTTTAAAGTAAACAAATTTTTATTAGTAATACCAACCAAAATGGAATTTCCCAATCGTTATATACTTAAAAACAGCTTACAAAATATACAAACAATGCCATAAGTAGGTATAACAGTCTCAATTAAAATTAAATTATGGGCCGTGAAGCAAACAATAAAATTTTAGGTTTCCATAATTTCACTTCCGCTTGAAAATTAGACCGGAAATAGATTTACTTATTCATAACTTATGTAAGTTATAGGTACTGACAGCCATTCTGACATCATTTTGTCAATAATTAATACGACTTTTTAAATTGTATCCAGTGTGCTTATAAAACTAGCTGCAGGATTTGTGGCAGAGCTATGCTCTAGAAATTTATAAATACAACTTCTGGCACAAAAACATAAATACAAAAGTCGTTTATTTCAAATACACTTAAATATAATTGTATGACGTCTATTATATGGTTCCTGGGTCACCAATCAACGTGAAATTGGCTAACATTGTGTAAAATTTTAATCAGGGAAGCTGTAACTAATGTGAAGTGCCAAATAACTAGTCAGCAAGCTGGCTTCACACTGTGATGACCTTGGTCTGATCCGTTGAAAGTAACAAATTTTATACCAAAGTTCAATAAATAAATATTAAAACATATGTGTTAAGATAGATGTTAGACTTTTTCATTAGATGTTAGTATATTATAACCATAGACTTACAGCTTTTGCGGTGCCCTTACTCGATATCATCTAGGTGCTATGCACCAAAGTACAAGAGAAGCTAATTTAAACAAATCGTGTTCCTTTTTTGTAATTTGTAACCTAAAGTCGCTGAAGCGCTGAGCAATATCATTGCTCAGCGCTTCACCGACTAACGAATCCTTCAAAACTGCAGCGCTTGATTTGATGAACAGGACACAACAGTGGTTTGCAGTGTCTTCTCTTGTACTTTTGTCCATAGTTCGATATTTGAACTTTAACCCTGAACCAAACTTGGTGTATCTCGCATTCATCCGTATATCAATCTTTTGAACTGTATACTCTTTAGATCTAGCTTTATTTAAAAAGGTACAAAAAGTAGTCACTAACGGTTAGCCTCTAAATCGCTAATGTTTATAAAACTCAACTTTAAAATCCAATCAAAATTGCGTAATTTGAGCATTCGATCAATCATACGACGCCGTCTTTAAGCTAGTGTAACAGCGTGACGTTATATCTATAGAGTATGTCATATGACATATACGAGAAAAGAAGCAGAAAAGAACCAGCCTTAGGGCGGGCGACAAGGGCGGTCGCCCTGGACGCCGGGACGCCGGTGCGCCAGAGCGCCTACGCATGTCTAAACAAACGCAATATCTTCCGATTTTACACACTAGACCACTTTTTATAACACACACTAGAACTGATAAAGGGCGCCAAATATGTGACTCGCCCGAGGCTCCAAATTTGGTTTTGACTGGGGTACTTAGATGGCTAAGGCCACGCCTAAAGAGAAGCAGTAGTTTTATTCTAGACCGACACCAAGAGGCAAATCTGACATTGGGTAAAAATCATTCTAATTAAATCTCACATGTTTATAAGTCCCAGAACACGGCACTGATTCGAGTGGTTTCACTGAAATGTTTAAATTAACTGTGACTTATAATTTTTAGTACTCTGCATCATACTCTGACTCATAAAGAAATCAGCTGCAGTTGTAAACATATTCATAAATAACCCATTTACATAAACAGTTCTGTAAAATCCTAATCAATAAGTTTGAGGGGAAAAGCCGGGCGTAGGCACTCAGCAAAGTATTCTAGAACTTCTATAATCTATATATTAATACGTGAAGCGAAAATTTGCGGAAACATTTTTTGAATACTATGTACATAGAAGGGTATGAGATTAAACATACATGAACGTTCATGAAGATGAAGAGAATG
>DWNY01000144.1:0-20129 GCA_018250635.1 Telegonus apastus | reverse complement strand
GTTCTTTAAAAAAAGCTTCCAAACGTTGAAGTCTACCACTTCGCATTTGGCCAGCGTTAGACTATGGCCTAAGCCCCTCTCTGAGATGAGATCTGTATCCTACAGCGGGAGGATAGTGGGCTAATGCTTATCCGAGATGTTTTATAAAATGTAAATCCGTTTCTGGCTTACAGATTTATTATAAGTTACATATATGAAACGGCTAATGCCTAAAGCAACTTTCGCAGTTTTACCCTACACAAAATGAGTATTAAATCTATCTGAGAGATGTTGTATTAAAATAAACTTAGAAGGATCTCGAAGAAGATTGCTCGGAGCGAATTAATCTGAACACGAATGGAGTCGGTCGGACGTGTCAAAGGATCCCTGCGCTCGCTAATGAATAGGTGTCCAGTCGCCGGGCGGCTTCTGTCCACTCTATTTGCTGTACAGTGTTTATACGAGTTTGCGCCCTGTTAAACGCATGGCACATGCATCAAGCCTAATTAATGAAACTTTAAACATTAGTGAATTAAATCCATATCGAGATTAGCTCTTTTAACAGTTCTTTTAACAACCTGTACACTAGTCAGTGCAGGTCCTGTTGCTGTTGCTTCCTAACAGCACACCTGGCGTTTGTTATTAGAGCTTATTAGCCTCATTAAATCATCATTACTTATGGACCCGTGCCCCGCAGTTGGACAGTTGGTTGATGACAAAATCGACGACTTCATGATTTTCGTAGAAAACATGCAAAACAAATCATTATATACGTATTTTATTCGTACGCCTCATCCATTTTATTCGAACATTATTGGGCATTATTTGTTAACAGATCAAGTTTGAGAGCGACACATTAAATTTAATGATTTCGTCCGCGATATTTCCGAGTCCAATACAACTCTAATTTAGCAATCCATCAGTACTGGAAACGGCATAGCGAATGGCGCATGAAGCAAAGATAGCAATTATGTTGTTTAATTAGGCCGGCAGCAACACGCCGATCGGGTTTGCATTTAGAAGTGCACTTAATTGCCCGCCCTCAAAATAAGAGCATTTCGTTGATATTGCATTCCTTCTATACCGACATTTCTGAAGTGGACCTGAATTTGCAAATGTATTTTATACTAGCTGAACCCCGCGATTTCATCTGCGTAAATCGGTAATTTAACGTAAAAATTTTTACTTATGATTTTAAAATGTAATGACATTTGATAGAGTGAATCGATTTTATATAAATTAAAAAACGAAATGTTAAAATAAGATACGTATTATGAATATATTTGCTTTTCCTTGAATTCCTTTCAGTAGTTTTGACCCCAACTGAATTCAAACACATAGACAACGAACGCATGTTACATTTTTATTATATATATATACACAATTTAGAAAATCATGAAGTAGGTTAAAAGGTACTAGAACGTTTAGTATTACTGTACCAGTCGTCAACCCATTATTACTGTCCCACATCTGGGCGTAGGACATGTCAGAGTGGTGTTAGTAAGACACCGCGCTAGTCGAATGCGAATCAGTAGAATTCATTTACCCTTGAGTATATTGTTTTAACAACTCTCATGCTTGTAGTTCTTAACGATCTTTTCTTTAACTGTTTAAACAGCTAACAATTAATTCCTAACGAGTATATTCCTTCGATAAATAAGAAATATGAGTGCCTGGTATTCAAACCAAAGACCTCCAGATTAAGAAGTAGAATTCAAAAGACTACACAATCACCGCTGTGTTCAGTTTAACACTTATTTCTACTTAATTGTAATGATGTTTTTCTGTTTTATGAAAATGTGAATGACTTCCGAATTCGTCCAATCGCCTATGTTTTTTTCCGACAAGGTGACGAAGTTAGACGAGGTAAGGAAATCCAACGTAACTATTCGCGTCCCGCTAAGTGAAGTCACGTCATCTCGCGAGAACAAATAGGGTAAAAGAAAAGTGACACGGAGGGCTTTCAGGCGTTCATAAATAAAGGCGATGACACTGACACGAATGTGGGTAGTATATTCCAACAGCGGATGGATATTTAAGTATACTGTCTGAAATCCCATTTGCGAAATAGATACATTATATTAATAGTCCAAAAAGTTTGCTTGAAACTTTTGATAAAACACCTATAATATATCAATCTTAGCCAGATGATAGAACAAGTATGGTTCGACAGGAGAGGTACTACCGTCACACCTATTTCTAGCGGAAAGCAATTCTGGCGTTCCTTGGAAGGGTGTGGTAACCGACTCACGATGAGGCTACCATCGGGATAATACGTGCTCATTTATCAATAAATTTTAAAAAAATTGATGAAAAGAACCATAAAAATAAAAATATATACTAAGGTAATATCTCCAGTACGAGCTACAACGTACGTAAAAGAATATTGAAATGTGGAGATTCCAGGCGTCGATAAATAAACATCGACACGGACATGAATATGGACGGAAATACTGTGAATATTTTAATCTGCGAAAGAATATCCATACTGCGACAAATATTGTCGGACATTGGAGCCCTGAAACAGGTGACTTTATAAAAGCGTTTATTGTGTGCTTTATTTAATGAAATGCATTGCTTTTTAAAGTTCTTTACAATCACCACTTACATTTAATTGACCACCTTACTCGCGCCAGGAATAGTAATGCATCTATGATGGACAGATAAAAGCCCTGTTCGATATGAAGTTCTTTACAGATGTCTATGGGCACCAGTAACCACTTACTATCAGATGGACATGCAGTCTAGTCCAGTGTTTGCTAAGTCATTAGTACAAAAAAACAAATTTTTTCCTGTAAATTTCCACGCCAGATGTGTAACGTAGCTAAGCTGCGTACAGGAATGAAGCTAAGTCACACAACCAGACGATGAGCTGGATATGACGAGACAATACTATAGCTTAATCGGTCGCGATCTTCAACTCGCATCCCTCAATATACAAAAACAGCTTTGTTGCAATTTCAACAGCATTACGGTAAGTAACGCAACGAAAATCAAGCAATTGTACTGATGGATTTGACACATCCATAGCTTATCTGCCTCATATATAGCTATTAAAAAAGAACACTAAAAACGTAAAAATACGTTAACGTTGCAGTCAATCTTATTATCAGCATTTAAATATATAAAGATTAAATGCTTTGAATCGATTTACAATTTCTTAATTTTTGCCTTCATCTTCAGGACTTAGAAAAATAAATGAACATTTGTTTTCCTCATTATTTTAATATCAATTCGCCGCGCCCTAGTGGACAAAAAAGGTTGCCAAGTCAAAACTCTTTGTACTGTCTATTATTCTTTGCAATAGGATGGCGATAACAGTGCATCCTTCTCAATTTCCTCGGACCCAAAACGTGCCGACCGCTCCCTCACTGGCACGCTTAGTCTCTACTAAACGGAGGTACACGTAAAATCCCAATGTATCAAACGGGTACGTTGATGGTGAAGATGTAATATATATTTCCATGACGTATCTCGTAGTAATATGTAGTATTAGATTTAGTGGCCACACAAATATGGATAATGTATAAGGGCGCAACGGCACTTGACCCGGGCACTAACAAGCGATCGTTTTGCAGTTTTCTTGCCAAAATTACGACTTTTGTAAGGCAACCACAATATTACATCACACAACTATATTATACAACAATTGCCGTACATTTTCAGTTGCTTATATAATAGTACAAGTATATAAATAAACAATAATCTAGTCAAAATGTAATGCTAGTGGTATTACATTACGCAATTACAGCTGAAATCTGTCAAGTTCAATACTTGCGCAAGACATTTGAAGCTAAGTAACTTTTATATACTGTACTTTTTAAGTTATGGAAGTATCATTCTTTTCACCTGATGGTAGGTTGTCACTGTCGCCCATGTACATATGTGAACAAACCCTAAAAATATCACAGACTTACCTGAGGTTGGTCACCGATGTACCTATTACTTATTAGACCTGGGTACTAACGACAGACATATGTGCGGTGGTCGTGCTTCCGAAGTCGAGCTACAAAGGATACCTACCATCTTCGAATGTTTATTAGACTAATTACTATCCGTAAAACAATAACCATAAAATGCCTTGCTACAAGTGCCAGTGTATCACAATGAATATTAAGGGCTCAAAGGGTGTAGTTTGCCAAAAAATGTTATCAGCGTGACCTTTCACACAATAATCGGCTCTGTGCCAAGGATCCTGCCGAGTGCGTTGACACTGATATTGTTTTCATGTATAATAAATAAAATACGCTTAGTCCACATACTATTAGATGGAAGATGTCACATACTTAAATCTGTTAACAACTCTACAAAAGCCATACCAGCATTTAAAGTAAAATATAGAACCGTAGAATAGAAAAGAATCCGCGATGCTTAGGACGAATCACAAAGGATTTTATTACATTCTACATTATTTACCTATGATAAGTTAATAGCTGTCAGTTTGATATGCAGTGACTATTGAAAAAGCGATTGGTCTTGGACAATTTCCTTCAAGAGATATTGCCATACATTACATTTTAGCGAACAACCGACATATTTTTAAAATTTTCTATGTAGACAATTTTTCATGTTTAAACTATTTCGAATATCCTACTATTTTGAAACTCTTAAACATTTTCCCAACATCTACAACATAATCCGTGAATGGAGACGGGCAGCTAATATTCAACAGCGGTCGCGGGAGACACTCATATTTTCCATAGACATACATTTTCACGAGGCAATTCCCGGCGTTCGGATAATGTGTATTGAATAGGGCGGCTGCCGACGCCCGCCCTGCCGCGCTCTCGCACATTATACGCGTTGTTTTCGCGATACTTACGTTCACCCACAGCACGTTAAAGCCTTATATTATCATACAAATAACTGGTGCTACGACGGGTGGCACGAAATCTTGAGGTTTCTACAAAATAAAGGCACTCTCAACGGAATTATTGTGAAGCAATGTCGGGCACATTCGATGAAATAAAAATGCGACTAATAAGACGTTTCTGTAATTTTCTCGTTTTCATTGTTCTTCACATTTTTTACCAGAATGTTTTAAATATCGTCTATAATAATTTACAGTTATAGTTATTATAAATAAGAGTTTATTATGCCAATCTAAGCAGTAAAATTATGAGGCTGGAAATTCATTCAAGATGTTTTAAGTACTCAAATGCTTATAAACTTTTGACTTCCAACAAAAACGGCACGAAAACAAGCAATGAAAATCAATTAAGGCCGCAAACTCAAAACGCAAATTGCTTGAATAAATTATAGAGAACTCCTGGCTACGGCCGGTCAATTAAATAACTTTGTTTATTTGGTTTGACTGTACATTCATCATGTTAAAGTAGGTACACCTCTAACAACTTAATCCTCAGATAGTAACGACATACTTTTGACTAAATCCAGACAATCCATTATTGTATACGCAAGTGTGACTACATTTCACATGAGAAATATGCCACGACTGTTTGTTCTAAGACGTTTCAGTTTTAATCTTATCTATGAAATACCGACACGGGATCATACACACGAGCGACAGTCGATATGAAATGTCGCTCGTTAATTGTCTCGCTGTCGCTCGTGTGCTACCTTCCTAAGACTTTAATTATATACATACCTATTTTGTAATGTCAGTTATTCTTGCTCAGTTAAAGCTATATTCGAATGTAATTATAATACTCAGTGTGCGTATTTGCATTGTACTAATAAGTTTTACAAATAAATGATAATATACATATGTAGATATGTATGTATATTAAGAACAGTTGACAGATTTAGTATATTTATTTATTGCATATTTTAATTTACTAATAGGTAATTGAAAAGATATAAAGGCAAAATAGATACGAGGCGAGGCAAGAAACCGACCTAAATCGGTAACTTTAAGTCAACAGTTTTCAATCGAGTTTATTGGATCTAGGATCGGAACTAAAAGGGCCTTTAGCGCTAATTTGATCCTTTGAAGTACTAAAATACGGTCTGTTTAGGAAATTGGGGCCAGGATGGCAATAGATGGCTTATAATGATAATACAAACTTACTCTTCATTCAAATAGGTTATAACTAGGTACATACTTCGAATACGAAATAAGTATATTATATATTTTAGAATCAGACCGTGGTTTCAGTTTCTATATAACTACCGTCTCTTGAATTCATATACTGACTTGCATGAATGAATGATTATAAAAACTGTAAAGAATCGTAAAGTATCTACAACTTTGTATAGACTAGCGTAGAAATTGCTGTATTGATTTTCGAAAATGGAACGTATACCTACCTAGTAGGTAATCGATTTTTTATTAGGATACCTAAATGTATCACATATTGTCCTGAAATTTGTTGTCATCCTTTATAAAATTCAAACAGAAAATAACTTCACTTAATTAAAAATTAGATCGTCCGTATTGAATCCCTAACAGCCAAGTCAGATCATAATTCTCCCGTTAGGTATAACGCAGAAGTCTAGTGCCATGCAAAAATACGAACGAGGTTTTTAACGCATTTAACGCTTCGCACCGCGCCGTACACATAGTTCGTACACTAACAATACGAGCAAGGCATTAACTTTTCTTTCGTCTTTGTTAACTTTTCTTTAATAACGATTCGGTTTGCAACATCCTCGCTGCTCGTTAGTGTTACTCGTTCGTTATCGAACTGACATTATTTTCAAAAGACCGATGAAAAAGAAAAAATAATAAAAAACAAGATACATATATGTATGTGCACATGTCTGAAGCCATACTTCGTTTTAAAGTGCTTTGAAAATAACTTAAAGATATTTTTCAATATATATTTCTTTATGAAACAAGTTTGCAGATCCTTTAAGATACAATACGCATATACCACTTAAAGATGGTAGAACTCTATGCCGTTCGACTCCAGCGGTACCTCCGCCACACCAATTTCTGGCTTACAACAGCAGTGTTTAGTGCTACTGCGTTCTGGTCTCAAGGTTGTGGTAAGGGAGACATACTTATCCGAGGCGTTCCAACTTAGGACCTACTCAGGGGCAGCAACGCATCTGTGGTGAACCTTAAGTAGGACTGTATCTTGGATGTTTACAAAAGTCCTTGGGGGGCAAGGGCTACTTACTATCAGGTGGACTCCATGCTACTTCCAACCTATAGAAATATATATATAAATGCTATATGCTCTACTGTGCTCTAGTTGACTTATTAAAATTATCTTAGCTTTTAAATATTAACCGGCCATTAAAAATATTTTACGCCATTCCAACAAAAGCAATTACGATAATATACCCTCTAACAACTTGAATTACACCATCCAATAGTGTTAACTATTAGCCTACATAGAATATAACGGAACATTCACATACACTAGTAGGTACGAAAGTAATATTAGATGCTTCGATTCAGTGTGAATTACGGAGAGTGCCGGAGAATGAATACACATGTAATCTCTTTTGTCATTCGAACATCACTGGATGCCTGTATCCCCTGTATTGGAAATTAATAGGAATTGACTTTGGAGATTACAAGGTGATATAGATAGGTGATACATTGAGTAGTTTGCTCTATTTCAATTTCGTTTTTAAAAGGAGTTTTGTCCTTTATGGTTGTGTAATGGGTGTTCCATGAACATACACGTACATACATGTTCAGACCAATGAGAGTAGTTAAGATAATTAATTACATTTACGCGTGGACGGAAATGTAAATCTAAACACATTTAAAAAAATTGAAATAGCCAACGAGTTTAACCCACTGAGTAATATGGAGACGATTCCATCGTCTTTTCATATCCCAAGTCCATTTTTTAAAACTTGAAGTGGTCACATATGCGTTGCCATCACTAAATACCTACTAAGTAAACCTTCTAAGAGTACCTCTCGTGTAAAGTATAACAAAAATATAATCGTCAAAAAATAAGTAACCCTTCTTGTGAGATTAGAAGGAGGTCCAAAGATAAATTAAATAAATCACAGTCTATTCTCAGAATTTTCTTGCGTACAATTTACAAAACAACGGAGATACAAAACAAGACGAAAATCCATTTCCATTGCTTAATTAAGGATACCGCGGAAGATATTTCGCAACAGATTTCTAACCAGAAATTGCTTTAATTTAGTTATTTGCGTTTGATACCTCCGCATTATCGCACAATCGCACCGAATACCAGGATAACAGAAATCTCCAGGTCGTTTGAAGCCGTAATTTATTTAAAACGGAGCGCCGCGCACCGCCCCTCGTCAACGTGGCATGAAAGGGACTAAATAGGACATTCGCGGTTGAAAATATTATTGGAGATGTACTCTGAATTCATGTTTACCTGGTGTCCGCGTCAGGCTCAGGGTGAATTACATTTATTTTAAGGTTCACTTGAACTCGTAAATTATTAAGACCTCTCGACCCGAGCTTAATGAACGAGCTTTTGAAACAGTTGGAGTCGGATGGTTTGTGTATCGGTTTGAGGTAAAAATATTTCATTAACATTTTGTACTTTAAAATAAATTTAACGTAAAGGCTTATACAATTAGGTGCTTACTTATTAAAGTTATAAAATGCAGATTTGTCACAAATGTAAAACTAGTACTGTAAACTGATAATAATATTGTATAGTTAATATCGGTTTCTGAGATCAGTGCTCACTTTTAAGTGATTTACCTTTTTACTATTAACTTTTCAATAACAGCATTTGAAATATATTCAAATCTTAACATACATAACTCGACTCTATGTTCTGAGTATCATTAACATAATACATAGTAGATAGGTATATTGTTGTAGATACAATACAAATGTTACTATTAGTATCCAAATAAGCAAACTTCATTAATTAAATTTCAATTAATCATTTATAAAATTCTAAATTCCTCTTTAGACGGTTCTAAAGAGGTTCTAAATAAACTGTATTACACGTCAAATTTTAACAAACCTCAACCTAATTTCAAAAATCAACCAAAATATATAACACAACATTAACGTTCGAGCGTGAATCACGCCAAGCACATTGTTTGAATCGCATAAGCAAAACGGGAATATAATAAACGATTGATGTAAACCACTTCGCGGGCGAGATCCGGAGTAACGCAAACACATTACGGGGAAACCGATATACCAGCACTCGGCGACACTCGAACGCCGCAATCCTCGCTCGAGCTGCGTACTTCTGAATATCGTACCTACTCAATGAATTTTCGTAGAGTTTATTTATAAGTGCCTTTTTATTACATTTATTTGACTTTCATACTTTGAATGTGAAGGATAAACAGGTTATACGTTGCATTCGTTTGATTTGATATTATAAATAAAAAAAAACGTGTATACAAAAAATCAACATGGTTATCTTAGTGATGTCATTCTGAATACAATGTGGCGGACGCCACTAAATGGCGGACGATCAAGTTAAGTTAGCTTGTCTCATTTTTCAATTTTTGTTTCTATTTGTAGATTGTAACTGTAAGGCTATGTATTCACACGATAAACTATTATGTTCCCAGGTTTTTATCGCATTCGATTTATAGGTACGTAATACATTTCACGTGTCATCGCCGTGTTACAGAGACGATGTAATTCCATGCAAAGCAAGAAACTACATAATGATGACACGGTACACTTGACTACTTTGGTGAGCATTCTATCACTGTGTTTAACGGTGTCCGCGTATTTGCAGTACAAACGTCGCGTGAATAAATACTATACACAATGTATGCACCACTGGTTGCTTGATAACATTTGTCTTGCATAAAAATGTCATAGAACTTCAAATACTGCCCGCTTGTATAAGGTTCAACTCTTGCATTTTTTCTCATGATTAGAATAGTGCCTGTGTATTTTGATAAAACTGTGTCAAAATACACAGGCACTAGAAGCTAAAAGCAGCATCGCAAATACTGCTGCGAGGCAGAGTGGTGTGCTCATGGAACTTTCCCAGCTGAACTCTGCTAATGGTTCCACAAACTTGAGAGATGTGTGACTGACACATTCATTTTTAACGAGCTTCCACTTAAGGCTCCGCCCGCGCGCGATCTCATGTGTACAGTTTTTCAATTTTAACGCAGTATCCTCAGACATTTTAGTATTAAAGTAGCCTACGGCTAAGTGTTACTACAAAAATAAAATAAAATTATTATCAATGAATGTCAACTAATTGATAGATTAACAACGCACAGCTGAAATTTTGTAAGTAATCATTGCCGCCCATGGATATTAGTAACAAACTATATGAAAGAGGAGTTTTGCCTAAAGTAAATAACAAAAACATTGCCACTCCCAAGATTTAAGATGGTCGCCTCATATCATTATGAATCACACTTTTCCATCGAAACTCAAGCACCACACACTTTCCATAGTCAAACCCTATTTATTTTTCAATTTTCCAAATAACACTAAATATATTTTTCTATTTAAGAGCATTAATTAATCTCGTAACGAAATAAGACCGCAATATTACATATACGTGCAATAGCTATGCGGTAGGCACACCTAAACTCTAGGAATGTTCTTGAAAGTTATAACGCATACGTATTCATATGCTTCGTTTTAGTTTCCCTTCAAACCCTATTAACATATTTATTTACATCTCGAGTGTTACACTTGCCGCAAGACCCTTTCACATCGCAATATCACATTTCCGTATACAAAATGGCATAACTCGTTCAAGAACGTTACTATTTCCGCGATTCGCGTACAATTCTCGATCTAAACTGTTGAGATGGAGTTAATTGAGTACATTGAACGTACACAAATGTGTTTTGTTTGCATTTTCCAGTGTATTTGCTTTGTGGGTATAATTAACATGCCAAGTGTACCCGCAGGTAATTCCTGTATTTCGGATAAAACGAAAACGGTGCCGATGTTTCGAATTCGACTGTTTAATTTGTTGATATGAATGTGACGTAAACTCTTCTTACCTAATCTGAACAAAGTTATTATAAATCATTACTTAAATAAATAGCCACGTTGGCTTGTTGTTGTGTTTGTACAAAAATAGAAAAATAACTTACAACTTGTTTGAATCATTATGATTGCCGGACGAGTTATGGAAAACCAATAAAAGTTTGTTCTTGTTGGCAGGCGATTACGTATCTTCTTTTTGTGTGTAATTACATACTTACATTTTTACAACAAAACAAATTATTTAATTGTAGGTACAGCAAGCCGACACTGTTCTCGTAATATCTTATCTTATCTTTTAGCTTTTTGACGATTACATTGATTCTGCATCCCGATTTGGTGCGTTCGGTTCGTCAATCTATTATTGACCCACTGCTGTGTACGGATCTCCCCTCAGAGTGAGAGGGATTTTAAACCACAGTCCACCGCGCTGGACAAGTGCGAGTTGGTAGATTTCACACACCTTTGAGAACTTTTTTTAGGAACACAACTGCAGGTTTCCTCACAATATTTTCCTTCGCAGTTAAAGCAGGTGATAATTAATTTCTAATCCGCACATAACTTCGAAAACTCAGAGGTGCGTGGGATTTGACCTTCAGACCCCCCGATTGGCTATCATTAGGCTATCACTGCTCGCATTCAGTAGAAGTACCGGAAACACGCGTTTTAGCGACTGCAATATTTTTCGATCTTCGCGTTTAGTTAGCGTCTTTCAAACTATACCTACACTACCTGTGCAGACTGTAGGTAGTGTAGGTACGGTTTGATCGCTGTATCGAGCTTTCGGAGCTAAATCGTCCATGACTGCAGCTAAAAGTAGCATGTGCGCTGGCCCTATAAACAAATATTATAACGTTTCGTTAGCGTGTCTGCGGAGCCTTTACACACTGGTGCGTTTCATGTCTAATTTACGTATATTTACTTTCAATGATCAATAATTATGAAACCAATCCAATATGTCGAAACGGGATTAATTGGCACTTGTTTCTCGCGTTACGGCGCGCACGTTACCACCGCGGCACTTAACGCTGAGTGCTATTTCGCATTTATTATTACGATTACGTGTACATTTTTAACGATACGGTTTCTTATTCGGGAGCAGTGTACATTATTAGGTACATAGAGGGCTCATGAAGCACGCGGATTGCCTACGTGATTCGTTAAGGTGGTTGTTTATTGTGATTTGCTTTCACCTGTATTTTCCCAACACGTTCCAGTATACGGTTGTTGTTTCTGTAATATTTCAGCACGTTTTTGGAATATACTCGTACATATATATAGATAAGTATATTTAGGTAGTCATTTAGTTTGCATCGGGGAGATTTGTCAATGTTAATATATTTAGATTAAATTCTATGACTCTTTGTGTTTATGTTCGTCTTTTAGTCTGCCAATGACGTTCATATCAGTAAATCCCAATAAAACTATTATTTTACATTTTTTTCATAAAAAAATACAAATATATTTATAAAAAAGCGTAAGAAATTGAAAAATTAGTGCAGCATCTGTACAAGGTAATGTACAAGTAGGTATGTACTTCTTTTCTAACTGATATTGTTTCGGGGCTTTCCATTAGAGCTTATCCGCAATACCTATAAGAGGGCGAGCTCTCTGTCCATTACCATTTCGTCCGCCATTCCCAACACCGCAACGAAAACACATTAAATACTATAGAGAACAAGCAAAACATCTTCCGAAAATTTTCAGCCTGAACCAGCACTTAAATTTCTACAGACGAATGGGAACGCTCGGCTCAATTCCTCGCTGTGAATGGATGGCTGTTTACAAAAAGGGAATTAAGACAAAGTGTGCTCGCGGCATCTCGTCAATCAGCCCGCGACGGCGGCGGCGTCGTCCCGCGGGGGGCAAGTTCTGCTGACTCATCGCTTCACGTCGATTTGGGGTAGGTATCCGATACCGTTTGCTTTTACTGCCAAGCTTCCTGTTTTTTTACTTCCGGCATTTTCTTTGAACAATATGGGTACGTTCGAAGCGTAGACTTTGCTACTTATTGGTTATTTGGTGCCTTTCATTTCCTGTAGCTATCGACAGTTTTCTGTATGAAATATAATTGTCCTTTTTACCGTACCCAGTTATAGTTGTAGTATTGTTTCTCATAACAAATTCAAACACATTAAGAGTTTTCTTGCATCGCTTCTTGTCCACAGGTTTCCCAAAAATCTTATACCACCACAGGTTAAAAACAGAAAAATAAAGAACAAATGGCTAATAAAACTCTAAATATATATGAAAACGTTCTGTACGTTGAAGATGAATTACAACCAATATTTCGAGCGATAAACACGAACAAAGTGCGAGACAAGCAACAGCTTCCCCATCTTCGTAGTCTTATTATCTTGTACAACGTAGAACCTCTCTCGTAATTGGAAAATTTACTTAGCCTTTTTACATTGGCATTCCGAACGCGACGCGGGCCCCCGATAACACGAAAACTTTGAAATATTCATAACTAATTATGTTATTACTTCGCGTCTTGTATCAGAAAATTGATATTCTATTACGGTTAAATTAAATGTGGTATTTTACTAAAAATATGTTCAAATGTTACAACTCACGTTTCTACATGTGAATGATGAATTTTTAGGACTGTTTTACATTTTAAAAGTCGCTCCCCGAATTCCAAAGTTGTGAAAATTACTTAGTCGCTCCCCGAATTAGTAAACTAATTGTAAACTTATTGTAAAATGATTTTTATTAAATGGATTTTCTTTATATTATACAAATTAATATATACTTGGGTAAATCTTAACTGTTTACTTCAAGGTCGATTCTCCGTGCTAAGCAGGGACAAAGCTTTTATCGTCATAGAACGAAAATATTTTGATTACTAGCTGTTGCCCGCGACTTCGTACGCACAGACTAAAACGCAAATACAATGATTTTACCCCTATTCAACCCTTACTTAATAGGTGTTTAGATTCTACGATGATTATTCAGAAGTGAGCATCCTTTCGTTTATATATGTACGTACATACATAGATAGATCAAACATTGCTTGTAATATTTTCAACCGACTTAAAAAAGGTCGAGGTTGTACGTTTGCCCTATATTTTGTAATTTGTAAATTCACACAAAATAAAGCCAGCGTGTATCAATTGCGGAAGTAATTTCCGCCGCGTCGCGCCGCGGTGTAATTGAATTGCGTACAGTTCAAACAAATGAAGAGAGCCGCTCTTTCCACCGGCGCTCGCAGGGTTATGTTTGATTGTATCACTCGATTGTGAATTATGTTGCAAATTAAATTATATGAGTGTTCGCCCAGAGGTCCAAATTCAACGATCCAAATGTACAATTATACGTACATTTTCCATAAAACATATCAGAGATGTGAATTGTGAGTGTCTGAATTGCTTGATTCTAAAGATGATAGGACCCTTTTATGCTTCGATTGCGGTGGCACCACCGCCGCACTTATTTCTACCTTACAGCAGCAGCGATAAGCGCTGCTGTTTCGTGAGGGAGACATACGTATTCGAGGCGTTCTAACTTAGTCTTCAGGGGTAACATCGCATCTGTGGTCGACCTCAGGTATAACTGTGGTCTTATCTGGGGTTGATTACAGATGTACATGGGCGACAGTGGCCACATACCATCATGTAGGCTGCATGCTCGTTCGCTACTTCCATAACATAAAAAAAACCGAATTTGCTTCATTTTAACAGATTGCTTAGTACAGTTTAATTGAAGTAGTTTAGACTTATCTTTTATGCAAGTATGCGAGCTAAGTATTGAAGTCATATCACAGCCATGGCACACATCATAGGTTTGTGTTCGTACAGTTACTTATGCCACCCACACCACACCCTACAAACCTGAACACAGCAGCACGTAACACTGCTTTTATAAAACTGAAATAGATTAATTAAGTTTGTAAATTCTACCACCTTCAAATATCTTAACAGAATCCCTACAGTGAAATGCTAATATTCTAAGTAAGAAACGATTCGCATAAAAACAAACGCAATAAAAATATCCTACTTACGATAAACAAACGCAAAGAAATCAAATCCAAACAATTTGTTGTAAGCCGATGAGCCTATCAGCGGACAGTCGCAAGAAACGAATGCGGCATTATCAAGTTTCCATTTAGGAAGTCCTAATGATGTTGTCCTGACGATCTTTCGTATTATTTTTTATTTTCTTCCATTGTGAGGATGACGACCCTTAGGTAACTGTCCCAAAGATTACGAGTAAAGGTTATAGAATTGAGTGAAATCGCCGAGAACCAAAGAGATGTATCCAAGATATAACGAATCAAACCGGATACAATATCGTCAGATATCACTAAATAGATAAAGGATTTCCGTGTGGGCGATACGATAGGTCGAAGTTAGGTTTTCTTAGAAGCTGAGGACAAAAAAAAGGTTTTCCGATAAGGATGCTGGCTTTTAAATTTTCGGAAGGGGTTGCATAGATCCTAATACTACCGGTCCCTTGAAGGATGGATGGACATTAAATACTATTTGTTACATAACACAGTAAAAATAAATATAGTAATAGGAACCACGTAAATGTGAACGCCTTAACAGCAAGTTTCTATACAAGTGTGGTTTCGTGACTATTCGTGTTAGTTACTGTGTACCTACTACCAGTACACATGAATGACAAGCTAAAAATATCAATGTTTTATACTTTGGACTTTTTGTCTAAACTCTAAAGTATATTACGTGGCGTTAGCAATTCCTTGACAAGAACACATATAAATATTTGCTTTCACAAGAGAACACAGACATCTTATACGGTATCTTATTCGTTCCCTAGCTTATCAAACGGTAGTACGACACGTACATCATCGGTCGTTATTCGTATTATATTTGGAATATCTGAACTAGTCTTTGAAGATCCATTACAGGCTATCAAGTAAATTGCTCCCAAGTGGCGTAATGAGTTGCGAAAGTCATTTTTCTTGCTGTTACCGGCTCCTTGTCTCGACGAGACGATGAGTTTTGTTGCAAATTGTCCGTTATTTTTTAGAGTCGAGTTGCTAAAAGTGAAGTTAAGTACTAATCTTCAAAATGATTGTAGTAAAGTATGAAGCAACGTTAATAGCTGCTCACAATGTAGCTACGATTATTGTATTAATTAAAAATATTGAATTGGCTGCGTTTACAAATCACGGTGTCCGTCATCATGAACATTTTTCCATGTATCAACTTATTAGGCAGTACATCTAGAGAATTGCTACGACAATTTTCTTAGTTTTATCATAAGTACTACCGTCACGTATATCTACTTGTTTACCTTATTATATAATTATTTTATCATATTCGCAAATATACTTAAATGTCAAATTAAATCATATCGTATCGTTGGTTAATGTTACATATACTTATATGTAACATTAACCAACGATTAACAGTTATTAAAATAAACGGCTACTTGGGTCTAATTAACAGAATCCGACCCTCGTATTTTTGGCGAGCGAAAGTGTATTTTTGTTACGGTAAAATCGGTTTAGACTTCACGAAACAGCAGATCGGCGAATTCATTTCGGTAATTTATGTAAAATAAAAATACTCATATTTGAGCATTCGGGTTTACCGATGGGTCTTTGCATAGGCATAATGCAAAGCTAGAAACTACACAAAGTTAATACGTAGCCAGTATAGAGTATTTTAATAGCCAACAAAAGTAGTATTTTTAAGAGAGACCAAGAAAAGATGCCCAATAACGACACAGTAATGGATTAATTTTGGTTAAGTTTATTGGTTGGTTAAGTTGGTACCCAAACCCATGCCCATATCCATTATGGCAGAAGCACCACCGCCACACCTATTTCTGCCAAATAATAGCTGTGGTAAGCGCTGCGTGTGTTTGTCCGAAGGATGTGGTGAGGGAAACATACTAATTTGAGGCTTTCCAATTTATTCCCAAGGGGAAGTAGAGCAAATTAAATATAAAATATAAATGAACGGTACTGTGCTCAAATTTACGTATAAAATAAATCGTCGATAAATAATTAACAGATTTTAAAGATGAAATAAAAAAATAAAGTATCTATGTGAAATAATTACTGTAACTACCTGATATTCGCAAAACAAAATCTAAAACGACACATATATCTTTAAACTCGTTTAATTTTCTGATTGATTGGAGTCATTCGTGATGGATGGCGGGCGGACAAAGGGAGGCACGAATTAAACGTTTTACGTGTATCTGTAACACGCAAAGTGAATTAGTCGTCACGGGGACACGTTAAAGCCGTAATATTTGTAGTATACCCGTGACATGCCACTTTTTGTACAATTGAAGAAGAAAAAGATCATGACGTCCATTTGTGATATTGAACACTGGGTACCAGATAAATCCGATCGCGGATACGTTGCTACATCAACTAAGATTTTCAGCTCATATGAAGATCATCTGGCACCCAAACGCTTCCTTCAGGCTTGAAATAGATGAGTCGGTGACCCCTCACCGGTTAATGTAACTCCTTATAATTGACTTATAAGATAAATGGTGCCTAATCTAAACATACATAATTATCAACTTTTAACGTACAACTAGCATTTCAAATCACTTTAATAATAATAATAAAATGTATGTACCTAGTAAATAACTAGGGCTTTCATTATCATCTTAGTATAGCACTATAGTGTCTCTAAGAAATATAAAGACAAAACGAAATTGATAAAAATAATTTGAGTTAGCGCCTTAATTGAAAGAATTTCTGCGTTGCAATACGAAGGTATTAATTGCTAAGGAACGGTATGGCTTCTTTCACTTGATTAATTACTTTGGTAGCCGGTGAAAAAATCCTTTGAACGTTGCGAAAAGATTACATTGTTCACTTTGCTAAAAAGTATCGGAATTATACTAGTATATAGTATACTTATGTAACTAGTTTTTGCTAATTATACAAACCCAAGCTTTTATGTTAATAAATAATGGAATAACCTAATGGTTGGTGTGTGAAGTCTACCAATTTACACTTGGCAAGCGCGGTGGACTAAAAGCCCTTTCACTGTGAGAGGAGACCCGTGCCCAACAGTGGGTCAATAATCGGTTGTCTACGAAATAATGGTAAAACTTTACGTGATTTTATTGCGGTACCACCACAGTTACATGTGTTTGAACGACATCTATTTAAGGACGCAATGCTGCAATAGCGCTGCTGGCCTGATTCGGGTGAAGGTAGACATATACATATGTAGAATACATAAGATGGGTTCCAACATCTCTAATTTCAGTTCCGTTTTTTTTGCTAGATGTCAGAGGAGCCACTTAACATCAGATGGATTACAAGCTCATATAAAACTGAGCACCTAATTTACATATAAATAATACAACACGCAAGCAATGCAAGTTACTGGTTCGTGCTCGTTTATTGGACGCCACTTATTTTAGGGTCGGCGAAATGATAATCAAAATCGTGCTCTGAAAATTTTAGAAATGTTAGGCGCCCAAATATCGGTCCTGGATTTTATGGTTAAAGTTTAATGCATTCGGTCTCACGGACCCTCGTCAAGTCAACTGTCAAAGAAAACTCGTCGAATAGCAATTTCTATTGCCATTAGACCCGAGTAATGTGACTTGCGCACGATCTGTCCTATTGTCTCACACAGGCATTATCATCGGTAGTTTCATTTCATCGGTAGTAATATTAGTACCTTTCCACCAGAGATGTATGATATCGCTAAGTTGTAGATGTATGTCACATCTCACAATAGAAATGTTGATTTTATTTAGCTTTGGTGGAAGTGGACTGAATAGAGCTATATTTTTATACGGAGGAAGGCGAGCCTAAGGATTGCGTATGTTGTAGGTGTTATAATTTTCACATCGCACATCGTACTTGCTTAGTTTAGTTTCACTTTGTAGCTTAGCTTCGACGCGACGATCGCGCATCTGTGAAGTGGAAAAGAATCCTCAGCATCCAGAGTACCCTTACTTATTCAAAATTACGTAATAAATAATAATCAAAATATCAAAGCTCTCTCGTGGATTGTTTAACGTCGTTATCAACCCATTCTTGTCCCAATGTTGGGCACAGATCTCCTCTCAGAGTGGGAGGGGTTCAGACCATAGTACATCACTGGCCAAATGCGAATCGGTAGACCAGTCATCGCAGAGCCTAAATTACTAAAGATAGATCCATAAAAATTGTATAAGAGGTTCTTATTATAATACAAACACCCTAAAAAGAGTATTTAACATTTCACTCCTAATGGGGTTAAATGTTTGTATTATAGTCTGCAAGTACGAAGTCACCAGCAACAGCTAGTCGTACGTAAAGGCACTAAAGCCTCATATGACATAATGAGCTAGGCGAAGGGCTTGTCAAATATTGTCAATCCCCAAGAGCCTCGTTTAAAACTAGCAACTCCGCGGGCCAGACGACTTACAAAGTGACGAATTTAATCCGAGGACATATCTGATTTCACACTATTAAAATGTTGATTCCCCGGGAGCGTACGAGCCATAAATAGACGATGTCAATGCAGTGTCCCTTAATGGATAGATAATAAATAATTTCACAGTGTTATTAAGAAAAAGTGGCAATTGACTGATAATATTTGGCATTCTAGTCCTCGGTTATTAGCATCGTTTTATTCTTTTTCCGTGTTTGTATTTGAATATGACTGACAACATTTCTCATCAGAGTGGAGTTCGAATTCGCAACGTACACTGATAACTCCGGTTGCGGTCCGTTGGAGATCCTGGACTCCTCTTCGCAGCGCTGCGGACGGCCAAGGAGTTAAGTGCGGTAAGAATCCCACATAACCCGGCGTCACTCCCACGGCGACGTGTACCTTTAGAAGGTTTCTCCCTCGATAACGAAAAAGGGTACTCGATGATAATATGTACAACTACTTTAGCAAGAGAATCCAATTGTTCACAGTAACTTCATTTATCGGGGACACAGAGGTCGGATTCAGAACGTATTCGCTTCAGTTAATACAAAATCAGCAATTCGGATTAAATTTAACAAAGCTAATTTGTTGACTGTCTGCAAAAGTTTATATTTACTCGCAAAGGTCTATGTCATTAAATTACTAAGTTGACCTGTGATCGCAAGTCTGAAGATCGATTAACTGAAATGTATTTAACTATCAAATAATTTTAGTATTTTAAGTAATAGATATGTATATGCAATAGGGTATGACGCACAATTTTTTTATATTATGAAAGTAGCATGTGTAATCAACCCTAGATAAGATCACAGCCTGACTGAGGTCGGCTACAGATGCGTTGCTACCTCTGAGGACTAAGTTGCAACGCCTTGAATAGGTATGTCTGCATTACCACACCCTTCAAACCATTAACTGCGCTTAACACT